>JAVQKC010204266.1:0-14171 GCA_036025475.1 Philypnodon macrostomus | reverse complement strand
GTTTCATTGCTCTCTGCCAAAGTAAGTGTGTCCAGGGTCCCATTGGGGTCATAAACATGGGGGCGCTATAGAGGCATTCTTTATTTGACCTCTGTAATGCGCCTATGTACATGAAGTATACACTAGCCCAGATCACTGTGCCAAACGCCATGCGATTTTGTTAATGTTCAGCAGGATAATTGGCTCAATAAAATTTCTTCAGGGCATTCATTTGTTAATTAATTCATTGTCATTAATCGTAGAAGAACTATCCTCAATCCAGTTCTGCATCTTCATGATATGTAACTCTCTAGCAGACAA
The DNA here is from genome assembly GCA_036025475.1 of Philypnodon macrostomus. Taxonomy (NCBI): domain Eukaryota; kingdom Metazoa; phylum Chordata; class Actinopteri; order Gobiiformes; family Eleotridae; genus Philypnodon; species Philypnodon macrostomus. Next base: position 13,871 of record JAVQKC010204266.1, on the reverse strand, counting down.
AGACTTTTTGAGTTATTGCATTCACAGTTTAGGGCAGTAATTAATTAATGACTTAATTAATATTCATTGTAGAAGTACCAAAAATCGATACAGTTCGGCGTTTTTATGATATGTACCTGTGTGCAAAAGTTGAACCTGACCCGGCAATTACTTTTTGAGTTCACACGTAGGATCTGCGGATGCAGGCACAGACGTGGACGCGGACCAGCGTGATTCCATAATATAATTTCACTGATACAATTATGATTAATCACTGCACCCAGAGAATTTGTATATGGAAAGTCTTACCTTGGCTTTATCTGCTCCTGTGAGAACAAAGAACACAGAGGATTTACATTAGAAAAAACACTTGGCTGTAGGTATGGGCGATATTGCGATAAAAGATTGAATTGCTGTATAACATTATGACAATTTGCTAATCTGGGAAGATCGTGGAATCGTGCAACAGTGCGTTTATTTCTGCTCTGCTCTTCACTGCCTTTTTTACTTTAACAATGCTAGTGTTTATATTCATTTTTTTTTTAAAGAAGAAAGATCAATAGTATTACGTATTATGCACATTGGATTAGAAGTAAATTACATTTGTAGTTAAAGATGTTGTAGGGGCCACAGTTTAGCTCAGTTGGTAGAGTGTGCGGCCCGTATTCAGAGCCTAGGGTGCTGCTCCCTGCATCGTGAGCCGCATCGTGAGCTCGAGTCCGGCTCACGACAGTTGTGCTGAATGACACTCCCCACTCGTCTCCCTGACTTCCTGTCAGTCTACTGTCCTATCAAATATTGTGATATTGGCTTAATAAAATCTTGAGATTATATTTTATTCAGTAGTTTCTTTCTCATTTCCTGTACATTTATTATAATTTTATCAGACATGAGACATGCACTTAGAAGCCAGAACCCTTGCGGTTACAGAACAATGTTGTGTTTCAATGTGAAAAAGTCCTTACTTGAAGTTGAGGATTGAGCAAATGGGTCTTTTCCACTGAAGGGGTCAACCAGTGTCTTTTTACTTTGAAATGGATCAATGGCATCACCCCCAAAAGGCTGGAAGGGATCACATGGCTTGGAGTCACCACTCACTGGGGTACTTTTACCTGAGAACGTGAAAGACATCATGACTACATTTCATAGAAAATACTGTCCAAAATAATATAGGTCCATTTGTTGGCTTGCAGAGAGAAGCTTCAGCTTTAAGCGGCAGAGAAACACTCACCACTTGGCGGTTTGGGCCTCGGTGGTACACCTTTCTTAGGGGGCAAAGCTGGGGTGTCGTTCTTTCTACTGAATGGATCATCTGGAAATACTGACTGTAATAAAAGAAATAATAAAAACAATGAACAAATAGGCAGAGGAAATACATTTATATGTCCAGAACGAATGATGAATATATTGCAAACTGTAGTAAACCTTCTGGTAGTCTGGCAGCCAGCTGGCCCTGCCCTCAAAGGGGTCTCTGGGCTTTGACATGTGGCTGAAGTCTGCAAACCCTGCAGAGGTGTTAGTGCTGCTGAAAGAACTGCTGCTGAAGGAACTGCTGCCAAACGGGTCCAATGAGCCAAACAGATCTGAAAATAGACAACTCAATAAATAATAGTTTAAACATTATAATAGATAGAAATATATTGAGGCATACCGCTTCCTTTAGACTTGGTTGGATTGCTTGAAGTGAAGGGGTCACTGGTTGCAAAGTGACTGGGTTGCTGTGAAGATAAAAAAAAGTACATACGGTGAGACCGTTGTTGTTCACTGATTGAGCTTTTGGGGAGGGCATCTATAGTCACTGTGAAAAAAGAGCCGAGATTGACTTCTGGGTGATTTTGGCAGTACTCTGGATTATAATATTGGAGGAAGACTCTTTTGGAAGTACCTTGTGTGGTAGTGTAGCACTTTTATTAAATGGATCTGATGTAGAGAAGGGGTCTATCTTTGTAGTTTTCTTGAAGAAATCCTCCGATGAAGACTTGAAGGGATCTGTCTCTTTAAACGGGTCTCCACCAAAAGGATCTACACAGGGCCAAGAAATATACAAAATATTAGCCTTTATACATCTGCCCTATTGTTTCACTGTAGGAAATACCTGTAGCTGTTGGCGGCGGCTTTGCAAATGGGTCATTTTGGAAAGGGTCACCTTCAAAGCAAAAAGATATAAACCGTCACAAGCTGAAAACAAACGCTGAAAGAGCAGCCAAACCAACTACAACTAAAGTCAACCCACAGAGATCAGCAGCGGTCATAACACAGAGGCTGGTCAATAAATAATAACTTTTGTAATGTTTGACTTAGCTATCTCTAAAACCAGCTCTTGCTATGCTAATGCTAAAATGCTTCTCCCTACTCTCACTACATACAATGAAGTATTGTGGCAGTAGAGGAACCTTTGAAGGGGTCTGTTTTGAACGGGTCTTCAGTGTGGAAGGGGTCAGTGTGTAGATCCTGAGGCTGGCTGTTAAATACTGGGGCCTTCACTTTGAATGGATCCTCCTACAGCAAAAACAGGATAGAAAAAAACCCAAATTAGTAAATTGAAGGAGAATTTATTGCTATACATTTTAATGGGAGCATTTAATTGGCAGGAAAATTACTGTTTTTAATCTGCAGATGTTGTGTGTGGTTGGACAGATACATCTAGAGCTATAGATATGTAAAATGGACCTTGTCAGGAATGGAAATGACCAGATTCAACGTTTGCATTTTTGGAGGGATATATCTAAAAAATAAAAATCCCATACAGTTAATACAGAAAGATGGCCCCTGCCCCCCCATCTGAGGGTATGACATCATCACAATCTAGAACATGCAACCCAGCGATATAAATTAGGTACATTGGACAAAAATGACTAGACCAGTTGAACTCTTTAATTTGACAAGATTAAGTTTGATTTTAAGACAATTTTACAAACGTGTGTGTGTGTGTGTGTGGGGGGGGGGGGTGAATATTCCATAAGAGGGGTGATAGAAATTGAATGTTGAAGATCCCAACCTGCACAGCTCTCACGTTGGATGGAAATCCTCCATTCTCTCGATCACTGAAAGCCTCGCTCATGTCGGCCAGGTTAGTCATGCTGCCCCCGTGGGTGCCATTCAAGGTGCTGTTGTACTGCTCTATGCTTTTGGACACCTCCTGTTGGCTGTCCTGAATTTGGGACAGTTTACTGCGAGCCTACGAGACAAGAATGATGAAGATGCGAATTAAATAAATTAGAAGGACCGCTGATGTGATGTGTTTTAGAGATTAAGGCAGATTGTCCAGTTTGAGATGCTTTAGAGGCGGGATAGTGAATATATGGGTAGAAGAATGCTGAGGTTGGAGCTGCCAGAGAAAAGGCCTAGCTAGTTGACCATCAAAGAGAAGATTTACAGTTAGCTGGTGTGAGAAAAGACCATACAGGGAATAGGATTAAATAGAGGCAGATGATTTGCAGATGGTTGGTCACATGCTTCCACAGAACAGGAGCACTCTGATTGGTAGAAACATCCATTATCTATCAGGAATAATGTGAAAGGGCTGATGTTTTTATTAAAAAAACAAACAGCATTCACAGCATTTTATTCTCATACTTCCTGGTGTGTGAACAAGGCAGAGTGTGCTTTATGTGTGAGAATAGGGGAGGGGCTGGAGTGGCTGAGAGGGAGAGGGGAGTCATTCTAAATCAGGTAGTCCATCTTAAAAGTATACTACGTTTGACTACGACAGTAAATCAAACTGTTTAATCAAATATTTTTGCTGTGCTTGTGACTCTCTCTGTGACTGGCTGAATACCTGGTTGATCTCATCTTGTGTGGCCTTCAGGGACTTGATGATGGTCTCCAGTTGAATATTGCCTGCGGTCAGACTCTGCTCCAGCTGCTTCTCCTCCTGCTGCAGACGGCTCAGGTCCGACTTGGCACGACTCAGCTCCTCCTCCTGACTCTGTAGGTCTGACTCCTGAGAGTGGATCTGACTCTGCAGGTTAGAGATCTGAACAAAGTGGAAAGGATAAATATTGATGTGGGTGATATTACCAAATTGTACACAATTATCATTACCTGTTACATATTAAATAATGTCTGGTTTATTTGTATTATTATTTTCAAACTAGGAATTAGTAGAAATAACATCACATCACAAATTCTGCTGTAACTATGACGTCACGAATAATAGCTGCTGCCGCTCGCTGCTGTTGCTAATTGGGATCTCAATAAACGTACCACCCACATCTGATTAACTTAATATTATGTCAGTATTAGGAGCCAAATACGTCCTCACCATCTGAGACTCCTCTTGGCACTTGATGCGGACCTCGTTCAACATGTCTTCCAGTTTGTTCCTCTGCTGGTCCATCTCCTCCAGACGCTCCTGAGCTTCTTGTTTCTGGGCCTCCAACTCTTGCAAACTGGCGGTCTCTCTGTCCAGGTCATTCTGCATCTCCTGAAGATAGAGTATTAGAGTAGAGGTCAGGAACAAGTCTGGCACATTGTAACCATATGAACATGTAGTTTATTTTATACATGCTTGCCCTCACCTGCACCTCTGTGGTCTTGTGTCGGATAGCTTCTTCAGTTTCTCTGATGTCCTGCTCCAGACTGTACTTCTCTCTGTCAAAGAAAGAATTGTTGACATACAGAACCATTTTAGATTTTTTAGATTAACTGTTTAGTAGTAAGAGTAGTAGTAGTAGCTGGGGTGTGTGCTTTTGGCTTTGATTCACTTCCATAGATGTCTGTGTATAGGGGAGCTCAAGCAAATGTTTCACCATAGTGGATTGTAAATAGCATTTTTATTGTAATAGTGATGGCTTAGGTTTAGGAAGGGAGTTACCTTTGCAGCTGGGCTATCTCCTGACTGAGATCATCTAGCTCCTTGATGCCAGTGAACTCTCCAGACCCCACTGAACTGGAGCTGTCCTGTAGACAGATAAATAAGGTTGACTAATGAGAGGGCAAAAGCTCAGGCCAGAGCAATTTAAATGAAAAAAGGGAGGGGTGAAAATCAGGAAGGAACAGTCCACCGTCACCCATCAGGATCAGAGCAGGGGCCGAAATGGCAAGTGAGGCGCTCACCAACATGTACAGGGCATATAAATGCCCAATTTCTTTTTTGTAAAATTTTCGCCAATAATATTATATAATCAAAATGCACCGTAATGAAAATATGAATAGACCAAACGTTAATAAGCAGACTTGAGTAGGGCTGTAAAAAAATATGATTCTAGACTATACAAAAATTGTTGTGTTCGTTTTTTGTTTGTACAGAATCTTTGCAAAGGTTGAGAACGTGAAACAGGACAGTTTGGGAAACAATAGTTGTGTATGCAGTAAGGCTCATCTCATTAACCCTGTACTCACTGGCACTAAAATCTCACACTAACCCACACATGTTGGTAAGGTGAGGTCGTTGGAATGAACTAACAACACTGAAATTAAAATAAGCCAATGCTTTCAGGACATTTGCCAAAACAAATGAAAGCATTTAGCATTTACCAGAGTCTACCTCCATATTACCTACCCACAGCTTGTACATTACAGCCTGAGGAGGAAAGGGTGAAATGTAGAAATACCATGAGCAAAGGTAGAACCATGTCAGACAAATTAGCTATCAAAAAATACATATAATATTTATTGATAATAACCAGCATTAAGCTTTTGTTAAAAGACTATTCCTGATACTGATAAATCAGTAACTTACTGATTTTGATTAGCCAGAAAACCTCAAAAAATTGAGTACCACTGCTATAAGACATGAAGTACAGTGTGCCACGCTCAAAACACAGAGCAGTGATTAGGATTGACTTACCCGTCTCATCTCAGACAGAGCGGCCATTTCAGATCCCACTGGTGTCATGTATCCTGCTATGCCCTGCACACAGTTACACACAAGAACGCACTGCTTTTGTGGAGGTAATCATTTGATTTATGTTACATGTGCCAAATGATGCACTGAGCTCTTTCTATACAATGAAATATTTTATTACTTACTGGCACTGGCGTCCCTCTTTCAGATGGAGGGATCATGTCAGCACTCAGCGTCTGGGGAGGGTCAGTGCCCTTGCTGACCTTCAGTTGGATGAGATGCATAGCCAGGGAAAACTGCTCTCGAGTCAGCTTTCCTATTTGCCTGGTGTCTGCCAAAGCCCTGAAAACAAATGGAATTACAAGAGATGAGGCAGGTCATTGCAAATAATCAAAAAATAAACATTTCCACAACTATTTTTTGGCTGATGGAGGAGACTGGCGTGAGCATCTTCTCATCTTACCAGATATGGGCAAGGACATTTTGAGATAGTCCGGATTGTATGAAGATCTCCTTTACTTCTAGTCCACTCACATAACCATCCATATCAGCATCTGTTTTCAAAAAGATGTCATCGTAGCGTCCACGGTCGGACACAGGAACAACCCAGTTCACCGTATGCTGAAAAAGGTCAACATAAGGTCAAACGTTATTACTTAGCACATATTTATTTAAAACATGTTTTGAGACAGTATGCCATGACATTCAGAAGCCATGGACAGCAGATTGTGGTCACCATGTCTCTGTCAGTCTGCCCCAGGACATGTGTGGCTACAGTTAGTTTACGACCTCAAGTGTGTGAATGTGGAGTGAATAAATAATAACTAAATTGTTAAGTGGTTCAAGTTCTTAGGCACACTTGGTTGACACAATAATACTTTATTTTACATCTGCTTCACTATAAGCCCATATAATTACCTGTGCAGACTTAAGTGAATGTTTGGGGGAGAGGCTGCCAGTGCTGTTGAGTGAATTCATGCTGCCATGGGAGGGAGTAGATCTCAGAGAGTCTTTAGGAGGAGGGGGGCTGGCTGGTAGTCCAGGAAGTGCCCCTGACACAGACACTAGACTCTTCTTCCTCTTTGACGGGGGCACCAGGGTGGAGGGAAGTACGCCAGGCACAGGCTCCTTCTCCAGGGCCCGGTACACCAAGTGCATAGCCTGATAGCAACACAAGAGATCAATTTAATACATATGTCAAGATATTTTGATTTACCTTTTTTATTTTAATAATAAAAATACTCAAATATGCTAGACTCCCCCACTCACCACAGCAAACTCATCCTTGTCTAGATGACCATCTTTATCGATGTCACTCAGGTCCCAAACCTGACAGAAAACAGTGCAGTTAGAAATAGTAAACATTCCTTTCAAGCCTAATTCAAGCCTATATAATAAAAGATATATTTTTACTCAAAGCAAACAGAGCTCCACCTTTGGATTTCTAAAGCTATGAAACCAGTTGATACTAAACCCTAAATGTCTCGCTATCAGTCAAAAATTATATAGGAGAAATATAATATTGTACTATGTACAATACCTTTCCAAGGACATCAAGAGGAAGCTTGGAGTTGATCAAAACAGGCTTGACCTTATCTCCTGATAGTAGCCCACTGACAGGAGCCAAGCTCTCAAAAATCCCATCAAATTTATTCTTCTCCTCAGCCTAGATAAAGACAAATAATAGTTAAACATATGTAAGTAGAATTGTCGTGTATTTAAAAAATTGTTTTGTGCTAACGAGGACATGATGACATTATATATTAGTCATATGTCATGTAAATGAAAGTAGACATGACACTAGATTACCATAGTAATCTCTGCTGGCTTATCAACAAATCTATTATGATTGTCTTACCCTAACAGCCCAGTGCGGTTCTCCGCTTGCTGGAGCCACATTGCATAAAGACGGACTGCTGGTGTCCTTCTAAAAGCAAATACAATTTAACAGATAACACATCTTACTTTTGAGACAAGGTTACTAACAATGCACAGGAAAAAAACATTGTAAAATCTGAGCTGACACCGGAATTGCAAGGTAATTTAATTGGAAATCTGTAGAACATGAAATAAACACCATACTCACAAATTTGGGTGGGGGTACAGTGAGGTTGAGGCTAGACAGTGAGACCTCTTGGCCACTTTGAGCACAGGCTACCAACCGCAGCGCCACATAAAATCCCTGAGAAATGAGTTACAACTTTAAGAGCTCTTCTAATTGAGAGACTAGGCCAATTCACACAACTCTCACGGGGCAGATCAACTCCTACTTCACTTGTAATAAGAAAAAAAATGTCACTATACTGTAAATATAAATATATATTTTATTAGCTATGTAGTATTACTGAAATTGTCAAATTCATACAAATAGCTCATTTTATTACACTTCTTATTACACCTTATGAATACCATGAATAAATGGATTTGAGCCACACATGTTTTTTAAATGACAAAAATATTGAAATATATTCTTCAGTAAACATTTAAATTTGTTCATACCTGTTTGTCCAGGAAGCCTTTTCCATCTGGGTCTGCCAAATCCCAGATCTGAGCACAACAAACACAAATAGTGAATTACTACTACAAGCGCTACAAAGACATGACAGCAAGACATTCACCCTCAATATTAATAATAGAAATAATAACATTGAAATGATAGTTATAATAATATTGTAATAGTAATAATAATGCATCCGAGTTATATAAAGTGTTTCTTGATGCTCAAAGCAGTATACAACTTAGTGCCTCAATTATTCACTTACACACTGATGGTGGCCACAACTGCCTTGGAGAAGATAAACTGACAATGCTGACCACCACCAAACACACAATGACAATCACATTGTCAGACAAGGTAGGTGAAGTGTTGAATGCTTCTAGTTTTGCATTGGTAGCTAAATGGTCTGCACATCCAAGCAGTTTTTGTCCATATCTGACATGAATATGCCCATAGGCTTTTACTGGCATGATCTTATCTTAAGGCATCATCTGAGTTTGGCACAATCGGATCGCTGCCTTTAGATTTGACTTTGACTATAACTGGAGGTTTTGGTCAGGCCTGTAAAGTGTACACTTGTTAGTCTGTACCTTTCCTAATGTAATGTCAGGCAGGCCGGACTTTTTGAGGAACAAGGCAGCTTCAGTGGGCCCCACTCTCCCGGTGTTCCCAGGGTCCACCTGAAAAAACAATGAACTCATCAGGGTCAGATCACATTAAATAAAATCAATCAAAATATTATTATTATCACTAGACACTGTCTTAAGCATTAAACTTCTGTTGTAGATTCTTACCTGTCTATAAAGGTTCTCATAGACAGGGTTCCCACTGGGCAGCTGTTAAAGAGAGAAACATACAGTATAATATATCCAGGAATATCAGAAAAAACAACCCAAGTCAGTGTTTTTGTTCTGACACACATTCACATACTGTTGCTGTCTTTGTAAGAAGTAATGTATGTTTAGTGTTTAGTCAGGCATACATCATAACTTTTACATTCCAACTAGGTCTCTTTATAAGTGCATACTCATTTTGAGCAACATAAGGTTCAGCTAATTATTTGTTTGATTGTTTACATTACTGCATCAATAAGAGTCCAAAATAACACACAGTTTATAAAAAAATTAAATAGATTTTAACTAGTGAATTAATGAAATACCTTATCCAGGATATATCAGTTACATTAGACGTTTATTTTACAGCTTTGCAGTGTTTGGCATAGCTTAAGGATCAATGTGCTATATGTATATTAGTGCTGGGACAATATTGATGTATATATATTTTTTTTTAATTGCAGGCTGCTGTGGCGGTACATTGGAATTAATAATACCTTTTATATATCTCAAAAATCACATCTGGCAGTGCTTACATTTTGTTTCTTATTTTGAGAAAGTCAACTTATTTGTGAGATACAGTTGAAGTATTCACCGTTCTAATGATTAAATGAACTGCATTTCAGACAAAAAACTATCAATTTATTGGAATACAGTTTAAATAGTGTAATAATTCCTTTGAAAACCATAAGCTATTCTAGGTTATTATGTGCAATAAATGAGTATCGCAGTATCATTATTTATTTATATTGGTTTATTTGTACATTAATTAACATTGTTGCATCATAGTATGTATCACGTATTGTATTGAATCGCCCTAATGTATATGCTATAAAAAGAAATTGTATTGTATAAGTAATGATGAGCAAATGCACTGATAGAAATACACTGCAAACAACCAAATGCATAAAATACTTATTTATAAACACCATACAGACTAAACTAAACTAATGTTGGACCTGAATATGTCTTTATAGACCTTTAATTGCATTCAATGCAAAGACAGTCCTGTGTTATAGACATCTATTACAACTTCTCTCTGGCTCCGTTTAGTCATAGTTAAAAGTGGATGCGCACACTGGTCTGAAAACAACAGTGAGCCGCAGCTAACTGGACCGTGGTCTGTGTGTCCAGCCCCAGCAGCTGTAAGGACACAGCCTACATCTATGTACTAAACAGACAAGGGTGCAGACTGAGAGAAACCCCGTGTAGTAGCGCATAAGTCAGATATGCGCAGCAAACGATTACATTTACAGCGTGTTTATCCATCCTCTCTACAATCACATCCAGCTAGCTTAGCCCAGATTAGCAAAGACTACGCCGCACTGAAATATCCTTTCTATTTATTCGGGTTCAGGGGCAGTTCACAGAGGGCTAGCCTTAAGTACACCATATGCCACACTGTGTCTTCGGAATATGAACAATTATTGACTGGAATACCGTGCACAGATAACGGGGAGTGCTAGCATGGCTGGGGCGCTAGCAGTCCGCTATGTAACGGTCCAGCGCAGGCCTGTCTCCATATGCGACAGCTTTATTCTACACTGAACAGGACTGGTGTCTTTTCAGAGCGATGAACACACGCCTCTCAATCAGCACATCCCTATAACCTTCACCTCAACCGAGAGTCCGAACCACCCTGACGTGAGTAAAGACAATGTACCTGGGTGAGAGACGTGAGCGCTGCCATCTTCCCTGATGTCCCAGTGAGGAGCCGCTCCCGCAGGCTGACAAACCCGTACTCACTGATGTCCCTGTGATGTGCCGCACCCACAGGCTGACAAACCCTGCATCACTGATGTGTCTCTGAGATTTTGACCCGTTGCTTCATCGCGTAATAACTTGATATATAACTGGTAGAGATATATCATTGACACGTTTTATAATCTCACGTTTGAACCTACATTCCCTGATTGTAATTCATGTTTTTTATAATCAAACTAACATGGCTTATTTAAAACTACTGTAGCCTGGAGCATATGGAGAGAAATCAGTCTCAAAAAGACTCTCGTGCCGTAATTTCTTCTTAAAATGCTTATTTACTCTGATTAAATATGAATATTTCATGTATACTTTGCCTTTTTTACGCTTATTATTTTGAGACTCCGCACAGCATTTTATCCATCCACGCAAACAAGCGATGAAAAAAATCGTATTAAAAAAATAAATTTAAATAAAATAAATACATAAAAAATAAAATACAAAAATATTAAAAAATAAAATAAAATAATAGTAATATTAATAATAATGTGTGAGTTTAAATCTGCATTTGTGGATCACTTATACCTCGCATTCAGCCTCCTTTCTCACGAGGATCTTTTTGAGACTCTCACTGATCCTCGCAGAGGTAGCTGTTCCAATAACAACCATTTCGGGCAGTGTTGACAAACTGTATATAAAGGTCTGTCTTATTTTACACATTTTTCAAGCAATTTTCAAGTGGTTTGATTTGTTTTAAATCACAAATAAGCCTGTATGATGTGGAGTCTCTGTGATGTTAAATTTAATTTTATAGGCTATTGGGCTATTGTGCGTAGATGGATCAAATGCTGTGTGGAGTCTCAAAATGAGAAATATGAGTTTCAAAAAGATCCTCGCTCATTGGATGATGCACAAATCACACGCAAAACTGACAATGTATACATAAAATATTCACATTTGATATTAATAGGCTAACATTGATAACCATCTGTCTCTTCACTCCATTGTACATTGGCCACCATCTGGACCAGCTGCCTGCCAATTTTCACTAGTCACAATCTTTTCTCAGCTTTCTGAAGATGCAAGCTGGGCCACATTACAGTCTGTCAGATTGTGTCAATACTGGTTTGTTGGTTACTGGAGCCTATAGCAGCAACCATGGGCTTAAAATAATCTGTATATTAGCCACAATGTTTGCAGGGATGAAACAGAGACACACATTGACAGACAACCACCTGGAGAGAACCTAACGAAACACAGGGAGAGCATGCAGACCCCACCCAGAGAGATCACGTGTCAGCACTTCTGAGGATTGAATCCACAGCCATCTTTCATGGTAGGATTCATGAGCGCTAACTGTTCTGCTACCAACAAGCACCCCAAATAAAATAGTGATGATATAACAAAATGATTATTTAAAGCACTGTAAAGTTTTCCATGTTGTATCCAGATTTAATTTAAGACATTTTGCACTATATAGATAATTTTTGAAAAAGAACTATAGATGTTGTTGGCTCCTTCATCCACCAGAGGGCAGTGATCACAACAGAGTCAGAGTACAATAGGAATACACACGCGTCTATTTCTGCAGGGACAAGTATTGTGTTTTCATCAAACAGTATAACTTAATATTTATTAAACTATTATGAAATACACCAGTGTATAATTGTACACCATTTCCCCTTTAAAATGTTGGTCATATGGAATGTTCAAAATTCCAGAATGGTGGAGACTACTTGAGTGATAGAATAATACAGTATACAATGAAAAAAACTATTGTGGTCATCAACAATTCTGGACTTGTCCAGTAAAACCTTAATAATCAAGAGTTTTGCCTCCAGCCAAAAGTCTAACTGTTACTGCTGTGTACATTAAATAAACATACAATGTGAGGTACATTCACTAATGTGTCCTAACCAGGCTCTGACATCACCTACATGTAGCAGAGCGGACAGACTTTGTCAAAATCATCTCAGCTTGCAATATTTTGTGGCTAATTTCTCGTATTATAGTCTTGCCTCCAGTTGCTTCCATTCCAGAATTCTGAACTTTCTGTTTACAAACTTTGAAAGGATCTATAGACCTACCTTAACATTTAGGCTATTCCATAGAATCAAAAACACCGGTCACCTTTTATGTGAGTAAAATATCCCCCCTAAATAGAAAAAAACAGATTAAAATGATTGCTCTCCCCACACCTGCTGGTTTTATACATCTTGGGCACCTGTCCTCATTGACCTTTGACCCCCAGCTGCAGCTCTGTTGTGTGGACACTTGAGATGCACATGTATGTACATATGGCACACATGCTGCACAATACATGTCCTCTAATCATATTACCTGAAATAATGCTCTACAGTGGCAGACAGGTGCGATTGATTAAACCAACCCCACTGTCTGCATGCTGCTATTGTAGTCCTTTTGTTTCCACCACAAATGGGAAGAACATATTTTTTCATAAAAATGGAAATCACTTTTTTTACAGTAAATGTAATTTCATGTCAGTGTGAAATAGGTCAAAAGGTCCAAAGCTCAGGAAGTAAATCTGAAATACTGGTAGTACATAGCATTAGTGTGTATTGTGTGTGGTATAGTATTTACAGTAAAAAAGATACATTCACTGTTGCCCATAATGTTAGAATAATTTTGTTTGCAGACACATTCCTCTTTTTATTCCTATTCATGAACATCAATATTCACCTTATTTCTTCATTATTATTATTATTGACCTGCTCCTCAGAGTTTACAGGAAGTATCCCAGGATCTGACTGAAGAGTGGGACCACATCACAAGCTTGTGGACAGTCTACCACGACGTCCTGAGGCATTGATCCGTGTCAGGGGCCATACTCCATATTAGTGACATATGAAAGAGTCATATTGGGCATTCTTCTTCATGAACATGTGTTTTCTGTTTAACTGACCGAGGTTGAAGAACTGACACAAATCCATTAATATCCCTGATTTAGTTTGGTCAGTCTCATGTTCACTGTGATGTGTTTGGTCTCATGTTCACTGTGATATGTTTGGTCTCATGTTCACTGTGATGTGTTTGGTCTCATGTTCACTGTGAT
>JAVQKC010204240.1:0-20715 GCA_036025475.1 Philypnodon macrostomus | reverse complement strand
AAATTTAATTAATCTTAATGTTGTGTTTTTAATTGTATTATGTTCTTTAACTTGTCTTTTCTGTAAAGCACCTTGAATTGCCTTGTGTATGAATTGTGCTATACAAATAAACTTGCCTTGCCTTGCCATTTAGTTTGAGACAGATTCTGCAAATTGAACAAGAGATCATGTGTGTTAGAGGCTGTTTAGGCTAGAGGCTACAACTCACCTCAAAGTCTTCAAAGAATAAGAATCATTATTTCAATATAATTGCTGCCTTCAGTATGTTTCTCAATTCTTTATTAAAATGATTATTTTACATTTTACAGGTAGCTTTTCAGTGTTCCTAACCTGTAAATTCACACTATTTGACCATCCAAGTAAAATCTTTGCTGACCCACTTTTAACTCCTGACAGCTTTAAACGAACAAAAAAACCACATAAAGTTAGAATTATACTATACATAAGGGAAACTGCTGCTTCATTGAAAATCTGTACTAAACCTACAACGTTCTAGGTTTGTTGGATTATTTCCAATATTCGAAAACCATTAACATTAAATGAAAAAGTGCTGAATGCAGAAATTGCACCTGTGACCTGCAATTCTATCTTTAATCACAGTATCCGCAAAGAAATCCTCACATTGGTAAAATTGATCAGGGTTTCCTAGGGTGAATAACAAATACATTAGCTTATATGCTGAAAATGTCTAATGAAAGTGAAAGGGGTTAGCTGTCCACGCTAGAACTTAGTGGTCATTTGTGTTTTTTTCAGACCGGGAGGAAACAATACTAGCACAAGAGAAGTTGTGTTCTAACTAATAGCACCTAAGGCACAGTTTGTTCTTTATACTCTTCACATCAAACCCAGTACTGGCTGGCTTTGAGAGAGGGAGGGGGGCACCTTGATAGTAGAGGGCTCTGAAATGCTGCTGAACTATAAACATTACTTCGTATCAAATTATTCTTTTCCTGAACTTCTCGCGGTATAACATTCCCATCGTCATCAAAGGGACCCCAGAAAGTCATCCCCGGTGCCAGGCTCCTCCTCCTGGGACTGAGGGGCACTCTGGGAGATGTGGGGCAGCTGGACGGTCCGAGCGGCGTCACGATCACACTGGGCATAGCCACGCTGCATTCAGGGTGTCCTATACTAGGGCTGCCGCTGTCCTCTGACGGTGGGGGCAGTGCTGCTAGCTCCTGCAACAGCCTCATCTGGGCCTGTTTCTCTTTGCGATGGCGAAAAACCAAAATCAAAACTACTAAGATTACAATAAGGAGCAGGCAGGACAGTAGAGGCAGGATGATGAGTAGAGGATCCGAGGAGGGCCGGGGGAGGATTTCGTAATAAACCGGGCGCGTGTCCGGGTTTTTAGGTTCAGTTTTTTCAGAGACAGGAGTTTCAATATCACTTGTAGTGGTCTTTCCTCCATGTGTCCCGGTACGTGTATGGTTACCCCAGCGATGATGATGATGAGGACGTCCTTTGTGGTGAGTTCGACTGTGATTTTTCTGTAATATAACATGAGGGTGCAAGTCGGCTCCATTGTGATTTGCTGTTACTACTTCTACTTTCTTCCCTCCTCTCTCTCCAGTGGTCGTCCTGTTATGAGTTGGGATGCGAGAGGTCGTGTGTCCCCGACTTGCCTGTTTGTCTGCTTTGTGTCCACCGCCCGGACCATGATGCATCTGGTGGTGGGGTAATATTGTAAAATGGAGCTCCCCTTTGGCAGGTTGGACATTTCCAGCCCTTAACCTGAAGATGAAAGAGTCATTGAGTGGTAGCGCGGGGGCGTGGCCTTGTGCTGTGGTGAGCTGAGACTTGTTGTCATGGAGACTGTCGCCATCGCTGAGAGTCTCCTCGATGGCGACACGCCCTTGGACCACGTCTCGGAAAGTGAACGACTTCAGGACTTCAGAGGCCTGGCTTGGATCATAAGTCATCTGCATACAAAACAATACAAAAACATGAAAACTAGTGATCAATATTCAAGATTAGAAGCTTGCACAAGATGCTTTATAGGTGAGAAGGTGCTCAAAATGTGTAAATATTAAATAATATAATAATATATCAAATCAAAATGATTCACAAAATGAGGTAAGGTTTTTGCAATAGTAAATAGAATTCACTTTTCAATCCAATAAATATAAACCACATATTAAATTCTCTCGCAGCAGTAATCCCCTGCATAAACCTAAATCTTTGTGTAACATCGAAATAGATATATGTGATTAATCTTAACTATTCAATACCTTGACTAGTTTTCCATGTTTTGGTGGAGATAAGACCTCAAAGACAGGGTTGGCCCGACTGATTCTGGCCAGTTCTGAGGCATCAATCATGGCTTTGCCGAGTTTGACCGCGATACCACTGGGCACTCTGACCGGCTCCCTCAGGTAAACGAGAGGACGCACAGTCACATCTACTCTCTGTCCCGTTACATTCACATACTCCACATGGGGCGAGGAGGCGGAGACTGAGATCTGAAAGGTGTCCTCTGATTCGCTGAGGTCAGTCATGTGATAAACAACACGGCCAAATAGTAGGTCTTCATGGCGAAACTCTGTCACTTCCTGGTCGTTGATGGCGATGCGGCCGTGGCGTGGGTGCGTGGTGACCGTGTAGGTGATGGTGGCCGGGCTGCGGCTGTTGGTTTGTGCTACCAGCTGATTGGTTGTCAGGACTACGGCTGTTCTCCCTTGAACCAATGAAAGGCCAGAGTTGTTTATCATAATTACAGATGGCTTGACCACTTCAAGGCTAAAGAGTTTGTAGAGCGGGCGGTGATGGCCATCAGTCACATTGAAGTAGAAGACACCTGTTACTGGTTCACCCTGAAAGAAAATGAAAAATAGTAATTGTTGTTTACTTTGAGGACAAGCCAATTTCAGCAAGTTTTTACCTTTTGTATGAAGTGTAGACGACCATGGTTGACATCATATTGAGTGAAGGAGGTCACTGGCTCTGGCCGTTCCCCCAGTGTTAGATAGCCATTGTTGGGTTTACTGATCACCATGTAGTGCAGCTCTTCTGGAGGAGTGTCGTGGTCTTCAACCTAGGAAATCCAACCAACAAAATTACAACGTGTGGGGTCTGTTGATTGTTATTCACATTAAGGCTCAGTTTAAAATCTGGACAAAAAAAAGCCTGGAGTTCACTATTTGACCCTGTTCTATAAGTAGGTAGTCTGTCATAATTATGGCCTCAACATTAAATCACAGTTTGTGGGCTCCTACTTGGACAAATAGTAGACTGGTGGTGTGGTAGCTCACACAAACTCTGCTCTGATGTTTCTGGAGAGATCAGGGGCGGGACTAAAGTAGACTCCACTACTATTGATCAAACATTACTTCCAGACTACATCTTAAATAACAGCCCCCTTATGAGCCTTGTAGATATGCAGTGAAATGTGTATGTAACAGGTCAAGTAAAGCATATTTTGCCATTTCCAACCTACCTGAAGATAATCTGGTCCTAACACAACTCTCTCTCCCACCACCACTTTGAGGCTGGGGGCTCGGCTCCTGATGAGCGGAGGGTGATCGTTGACCGGTGTCACTGTGATGTTGAACATTTCTGTCACCGCCATTTTGTCTTTGGCATGACGATGGGAAACCTGGTCTGTGAATGATGGAGACAAGGAGGAGGATGATGAAGCGGAATACAGGGGGGAATAGGAGGAAGAGGAGGAGTCTGAGGAGAAAGCAGCGAGTGATGATAGGGCTGAAGAAGTGGAGATATCCTGAAGAGCGACCCAGGCCCGAAAAGTGAAACTGTCATTGGTGGTCTCCGAATCATCGTGGATGTAGGTGATACCATACTTGTTCAGAGTGACCTGGGAGAAGTCTGGTAGGTCCCTAAGAAAAGAATACAGAGAACCACATAGCTACCAATAAAACTGGACCAATTCACCACCAAACTAACATCGATGCATAACCATTAACAAGAGCTAGTTGAGCATTATAGAGTGATGCCAAGCTCCACTTATCTGATTACCTGATTGAATTTATAGTTGCAAGCAAACATTCAGTATTTAGCATTGAAATGAATATGAATTATTATAACTGGTGTAGAACAAACACCCACTGGGAGAGGTAATAATTCTCTCTCTATTACAATTCTTCATAATAAAACAAGGATAAGGTATTTTACTATTCTTCATTTTTCATTCTGATATATCAGACTTATTTTATTAATTATGTATATATTAATTGTGTATATATTAATTATGGGTAACTTTTGGTTAGGGTTAGGGTAAAGGTTTAGGGTTGAAATAATAATTCATGATTATATTATTACGTGTTCCTTACCACAATATTTGCATATCATTACCCTACTGTAAAGGACAGTGCTACCAAGAACACAAGTAAAACATATGCATGTGTAATGTAGAGTAAGGCTTGTACCTGGTGAGATTGTGCCCTTGGATAGATAGCACTCCATGCTTCGGCAGAGAAATCACACGATACATGACATGGTGGCCATTCTGCTGAGCATCTGGTAACTTCATGATAAGATTTGAGGCGTCGAGTTTAGATGTGTCAATTTGAACTCTGCCTCCCTCGGCCACAATAGCCCCTGAATGGCACAGTGGTGGTTGTTTTCTTATATTATACAACACTTATTGAATTTGATAGCTATACTGCTACCTACCTGCATTATTTAATAGCTCGGTCTTGTAAGTATGGTCCTGATGGTCATTGGCTTGATAGGAGACTAGTATGGAGAAGGTGTGAGGAGGAAGGAAAGCAGGCGGTGATGACACAGTGAAAGAGAACGTGTCTGCAGCGGACCATCCCACCAGAGCGGGCTTGTTTTGGTCATACAGGACCAGACCTTCATTCAACTAAAAAGACGATTGAGAGAATTATTTTAGATTGCAATTAGTAGATGATATGAAACTAGAACTGCACAATATGGGGGAAAATGCAAAGTGTGATAACTATGTTGAATATTGTGATATAATTGATTATATTCGGACACCTGTAATAAGATGAGGCTTTATTTACCATTGACATTTTAATGCAGAAATAGATAGAAGGGTCACTGACCAAAACTAGGGCTAACAGGTCTAATGTTTTTACTGAATTGGCTAATCATTCTGTCACTGTAAACCGTGCCATTATTTCAATACATGTAATTTATTAATCATTACAATCTGCACCACTATATGAGACAATCACAAAAGCCCTACCATGGTTTGAGTGAACGTTGAGATGTTTCTTGTGGAGTTGTCTGACAAACGTAGGACCAAGTGGCCGAGTTTGGGAGGAGCAGTGACAGCGAAGACCACAGAGTGATTTCTGACATGGCTGACATCATTGGTGACCACCTGAAGCTGCTGGTCTGTGATGGGTGTGACTGAGCCTTCAAAGTGAACAAAAGCATAAAGAATAAAAAACGTCAAGCAGTTTGCATAATCTTGATCAGAGAGACTGTAAACGTAACACTTCCATTTAGGATCATTCATCGTATTTTAATTTCTAATAGTGATGACACAACTATATATATGTTCTAGTACATATACCTGGATACACCTCCAATGGGTGATTCTTTTGCAGAGTCAAAACTAGAGAATGAGCAGTAGTACTAAAAATCTGACGAGGTGCAAAGTGGACACCGTCGTTTACTTGAAAGTGAAAGCCTCCAGTCAAAGCACCTATAAGGAAAATATAATTAATAAAATTAACACATGCAATCTTTTACATATGTGAGTTTTTGTTTTTACCATTGTGCACGAACAGCAGCTGTCCAGTTTCTATGTGGTTTTGGGTGAAGTTCAGGATATGCCTGGAGGGGGCGCTCTTCAGGGTCAGATGTCCATTGCTCGGTGGTGTAACAACAAACTCTAGTCCCTCAGAAGGAGTGTCCAGATCCTCTGCACTCAGGTCATTCACAAGTATTTCAGTGACAGATCCCAGCCACACCTGAAATCAGATCAGATCAAGTTATTTGTTCATTTCAACAATTTTGTTTTTAGATACGACATATCATTCCCATCATATAATTCCCACACCCACCTTTAACCCCTTGTTGATAGTAATAATGGGCGTTTCATCATTAACAGGGGTGACATCAATGTGAATAGTGCTGGGCAAACTGTGCTTCCTGACTTCGGTCTGATTGGCCATAATGGTGAAGTTGTCTGTCAGTGTTTCACTTCCATCATGGATGTAGGAGATGTACTTGCGTTCAACCTAAAAGCACAGGTTCAAACATGTTTACAATTTCTTGCCAACCATCCAGCAAACTTTTTCACCAGTTTATATCCTGAGGCCAAAACATGTAGATGCAGATTAAAGAGAATGTGTCAAGTCTTTTTTCAAGTCTATATTAGCATTTCAAGATTGTGTTATACTTGTTGTGTCTCCATTTTGAGAACTGTTGCATTCTCTACTAAAGATTCCCTCTTTCCTGTTTTAGTTCATGAGAAGATCAGCCCCGTAACATATCAAATAACAAATGTGCAGGTATGTTTTTGAAGAGGAAAGAATAATATACCATAGCAGAAAGCTTAAGGTTCAAAATTCAAGATTCAAAGTGTTTGTCATATGCACAGTTTCCCTGCACAATGAATTTCTTACTTTGCTGCCCGGACCGGATGCCAATAATAAAATAGAACTAAAAATAGATAAATAATTGAAGAAAAAGATCAGCATCATAGTGTGAATATAAAAAATAAAATGTTAAAAGACTATGTATATATATGTGCTACATTGTGCTGTTATGTCAGCAGTAAACAGTGACTGTAAAGGTGCAAATAAATCCCTATAACCAGGCAAGTACAGTTACATGTGCAAAATGATAGTATGTAAACATTCAATCAATTACATGTGCAACTGTATGTAAACAGGTTACCGGTCAGTTCCTTCTCTACTATATAATAATGTATAATATGTATAATGGATGTATGTGGATGTGAATGGGTGAGGTTTCCCCTTTACGAAGATAGGACTTTGTCTGTCTGCCCAGGTTTTGTAAATACTGCTATGTGAAGATGTGTGATAATTGAGATACCTCAGTGTGAGTGAATGCAGTTATGGGCATTCCTGGGATTCTGTTGTGCTCCAGATGTCCATGACGCGGAGAAACAACCACCTCATAAAGGAAGTTCATTCCTGAAAAATGATGCCCGTCCACTTTGATCAGGTCAGGAGTAAGCAGCAGTGAGGAGCCTTCATCGAGCCTCAAATCTGACACCTAAGACAAAAATAACAATATCTCACTAAATCTACCTATTGTCATTTGTTAGAATTGAATTACCTTTAGAGGAAGAAGTGCAGGGATTATGTCAACTTCCAATCTGATTGGTCCAACTGTGGTCACTCCATTAGTTGCTTCCAGCAGAATAGAGTCATTAGAGTTTCCAGGTGATATTTGATGGTAAAAAATGAAGCCCTGGTTTATATCGTCTTGGGTAAAAGTTGGCGTTGGCTGGTCTGTCGTTCCCTGTGTAAAAAACAGACAAAGGTAACCCATTTCTGACTTAAATTCATGGTGACAGATAACTAGTCTTGGATTTATTTTGATGACCAATTCTCCAAACATATATTTTGGGAAGGAACAAACAGACATTGCATAAACTGTATTTTATAGTGAGGGGCTGCAATTTTTACATGTTACTTTATTCTTTAATGAATGTACCAAAAATCTAATGAAAATCTTTACAAACCTGGTTGTGTCTTTTGTCTGACGAATTCCTTTGGACAGAGCCAAAAGAGGGAGGACTTTTAACTATAAAAACTATGTCTGATGGCTGGCTGTTCTCATGGACCACCTGCACACATGAATGTACACATGTTTACCATTGTGAAGTTGTATGATTAAGTAAAGAAATGTTGACGTTTACCTCTAAATGTTGTTTGCTTATGGAAACATTTTGACCCTCCTCCACCACCACAGGCTGGTTATTGAGAATGGATGGCGCCCTCTGGTGGCTTTCCAGGTAAATCTTTAGTGTCACTCCAATGTCTAAATGCACTTCTCTCTTTCCTGTGTTTGGACCTGCGCTCCTTTCCTTTGCTCTAGCTGTCACATTAAATACATCAATCAACTCCTGACTTCCATCGTGGAGATAAGCTAAGCGTCCATCTGCTAAATCCTGCTGGGTGAATGTGGATATGGCGTCTGCTTCTGTTATTGGATCATAATCTTTATCGATAAAGTACAGAACGCCATGTTCAGGAGGGAGAAAGACGTCATAGGTCACTTCTTCTGGGTCTCGGATGTCTACATTGCTGATGACGCTAAGATTGGTTGAAGTTAAAATTGTGATTCCACCACTTTGGACAATGAGGCCTGTATTGTTTTCTACCTGTAAGTAAGGATCTTGAGCCATCACCTGTCATGACCACAGAACAGTTAGCACATTTGTGAACATGTGACACGGTTTAAACAGGAGAATGATAGTTACCTCCAGCAGTGTTGAAACATAATGCTTCCCATCAGATACAAAGAGCACAAAGCGGCCAGAACTCACTCCTCTGTGGACAAACAAGACTTTATTCTGGAAGATGAGAAAATAAAATAAAGTCATAAGGCAAAGCAGGCCATACAGAGAATGTATGCATAGTTTGATAGGGACTTTTTTATATTCTGCTAACCTGCTCAAGATCCCGTTGCGTGAACTCATACAACTTGTGGCCGGGGGCGCTGGCGAGCACAAGCTCCCCCATTGGGATCCCCCTCCGTGTGTACACCAACCAGCTATCGTCAAAATCCGAATCATCATCTTGAAAACGCAGGTCTTTCAAAGTCACCAATCTCTGTCCATCTCTGGTCACATGAAAAACCTTATCCACGACTCGGACTGGCCTCTGATCATTGACGAGCTGCACTGAAATATTAAACCTGTGCTCCTCTGGGTCCCTGTCATCCTTTTTGGTCACGTGTTTGTGTGGCTTGTACATTGAGATTTGAAACGTGAAGAAGTCTTGCTTGGTCTCACTATCATCGTGAACAAACATAATTCTTTCTTCGATGATATCTTGATTTGTAAATGTAGCAATGTTGTCATTAATAGAAGTTGAATTCGACAAGTTGATCCTTCGTAGATACCCGTGCCTGGGACGTGCCACAACATTGTACTCCACTTCCCGGTTACTCGAGGTGTGAGTGAATAAGACTTCTTGTGTGATGACTTTGCTTGCTCCTTCCAATATCGAAAGCCCTTTATTTTGTATCGTGACAGTATTGGACTCTGCTCGGATGTTGATTCTGAAATCGTAGCTTGTTGATTTGACCTGGGGTGTGAAAATTTGAAAGCTAAATGTGTCTCTTGCATCTTCTTGCACCTTGTTGAGAAGTGTGTACTTTATCAAGCCGTTTGTTACGTTCTTCTGGCTGAAGATTGAGTTTGTTTGTAGGGATTTGTTGTTGAAATATAGCTGTCCTTTCCTGGGAATGGTTAAGAGTCTGAAGTTTAGCTCGCTTTCACTTATTTTGACCCCTTTTGAGATAGCATGCAGGTTTTCTGAGGTGATTACTGCTTCTTGAACACCATTTAGCTCCATCTTGCTTCGTGTAATTTTAAACTGAATCCAATTGACCACAATAGGGAACTCAACCTCCACTGTATCCTGCGAACCAATGCTAATTTTACATTTAAAGTGATCAGTCACATTGTTCAGACTTTGAAGGCCATAGAAAGTGTTGCGATATCGGATCCGGTCTTTTTCTAGAAGTTTTTGTGAGAAGGAAGCTGTTGGTTTCCAGTCGCCACTAGAGTGCAGCCTCTGAAGTTCACCGTATTGTGGCGGTTCAGTGATGTCATATCGAATGTCCAATCCCTGGTCAGGCAGGTTGACCTGAACTGCAAGGTGATTGGTTGTAATGACCACAGCTCTGCCTTGGCCCACTTCCAGTCCTGTGTTATTCACTAGTTTGTATTCAAGAGGTACAGCCATGATCCTCAAAACGACTGTATTGCTGAACTGCAGACACACAAATTGAATTAAATTGTAAAAAAATATAATATGTAACAGTGCATTTCACAGCACACAGTTTATAAAACAACATGTATTGAATTTTTTTTATTTGAATTACCCTTACCCTTTCCCCATCACTAACTCTCAGTGGCAGCCTGGAGTTTGAAACACCATTGTGGACAAAGCTGATCTTATTATCCTTTAAGTCTTGCAACGAAAACAAATTAATAGGCCTGGAAGACATAAAATATAAATCAATAATTTGTGCATTGTATGTAGACAACTGTTGAAAATACTACCGTTAATATGATGTAAAGTGGTGTGTTTTGTTTGTATTTGTATGTATCACCACCTAACACATTCAAACAGCATATACCTCTCAGGATAACCCTGGTGCACAAGATATCCTGCCTCTGTTCTGATGTCTGCGAGTGAGCTGAACACCAAGTCTTCAGCATCACTGTCTGGATCTGTCACTCTCAGTACATCTGATGTTAGCTGGGGATACGTAAATGTGATTACTCATCATTTTCAATGGTCTATATTTGTTATTTCAAGATTTAGTTTCACCTACTTGTCGTTTGGAGTTTTCCATCATCGTGAACAGGTTTCCTTCTGGCAGACTGAGCACTGGGGCGTCATTAACAGGACTGATGTTGATGTCAAAGCGGTGCAAACGATTGCCTTTAAGAAACAGGGGGAGCTCGTTCTTGCCACTGCAGAAGACTGAAAACATGAAGAAATCATTTTGTTCCTCAGACCCACTGTGAACGTACATGAGGCGGCCCTGCCACAGGTCCACCAGACTGAAGGTCAGATCTTTCTCTGCTCTGATCAATGTAGTCCTCTCTTGGTCTCCATCCAAATACACATCAGAGGGGAAAATTAGGTCCAACCGGAGCTGACCATGGATGGGCTGTGCTTCAACGCGGAACATCAACTGGGACGGGTGGATGTTCAGTTTCCGGAAATTCAGGTTGACCTATAATTAAAGTAAGCTTGAGTTGAGAATTATTTGCATTTAGGATTTTGATGTATTTTCTGTTTCTTTTCAGTGCAGATTATTTGGCTTATCTTGTTACAGACAAATTTACTTAATAGTACATTTTTGACATGCAGTTTTCATGGTTTCACACCATTACAGCCTCTTAGACAGTTGTAGCAAAATTTGGTTCTGATCGATGGTGGTTGTGATTCCGGCCACTCTTATTTGGAGAGCATATTTAATTCTATATAGCATAATATATAGAATTGTGTTTACATGTGGAGCTCTTATTTGGTTTGACTTTTTTTATATAAATGAAATAAAAATCTATATATAATAGGAGTATAATATATGATTTGTTTTTATGGGTTTACTTTGGTAACTATGTGTTTGTAGGACATGCAATAGAAATAGCCTTAGAACACTAGTCAGATGAGCGTGAACTTTATTATTAGGCTCCAAGCATAAACGTTCATAAAAACATAGATTTTGTCTGTATATCTTACCTTTATATGTCTTGGTTCTAGAGGTGCACGGCCTTGCTCTGCAACTTCTAAATTCTTTAGGACCAGAAAATGTGGGTACTTCTTGGTGTTGACGGCTGGCTGCACTGTTGTAACGTCCATCTCTGTAGTCTCTGTTGGGCTTGTGGTAGTCAGTGACACTTCTGTAGTATCACAGCCTATGGTGATATCCTTAGTAACAGTCACATGGGGAAGGCCTGTTTTTTGAGCATTGACTTTGATTTCTCTTAGACATCCTTTAAAAGAGCCCAGTGGCCCCTCAGGCGAAGTTGATAGCAGGCCGTCCCATCTTGCCTCTGCTCTTGCGTGTTCACTGAGACCACCAAGGTAGAGATTCCCTTTAAGTTGAATGGACTGAACCTCCGCAGTAAGATTGGCTGTCATTATTTCTTCCCCAACTTTGAGCTGTACCTTGTGGGGCAGCAGGCGTAGCTGGACGGGATACCATGTAAGATTACCATAAAGGTGCAACAAAGAGCGCATCCTATTTTTACTCTTTCCTTTTCCAACTGTAGCCACCAGGTGACCATTTTGGATTTCCATGGCAACAAACGCTCCCTGATTGCCAGAGCTATATAAAACTACACCATCTGCTTTACGGGCGGAGGGGCGGAGTTCACATTCAAACACCCCTTCTTGTGGCACCTCCCACGTTGGAAGTGAGATGAAAGATTTGGAGCTAAAAAAACTGATAGGATCTTCTTCGTTAGCTGAGAACTGCAGGCTACATCCCAGAGACACCTCATGCACACTTTTATAACCAGAGTACGGTCTCAGGCTTGACAGTAAGTTATGCTCATTGAACACCACTTCATCCATGCAGCCCCTGAATCCTAGAGTGCTGTTTACGAGATAGGGGTGAGTTAGCCAAGCCTTATCACCCACAAACAGCCCATCTTCAACCCTGAGCTCCAAATCTGGGCCTGGCATGTGGAGGCTGGTGCAGGAGTTGCGGTCTACAGTCATGGTAACATTGTGGTGGTCATGGGTGAGCTGAATTGAGTGCCACGCCAGGTCACTGAGATGGAGGCCCTTTTCTGAGTGAAGGGAACGCTCGCCTGTACCCAAATCAAGATGAACCTGCAACAGAGAGAGAGAGAGAGAGAGAGAGAGAGAGAGAGAGAGAGAGAGAGAGAGAGAGAGCAAGTATCAGTTGAGATGGATCTTCAAAGGGCAGAAGAGATGCACAATTGGGCCGTTCAAGTGAAAAGGACTATGTACCTATTTAGGGGTAAATTCCACCTTTTGGTAATAGCACCAGCTAGTCTGAGATTTGGTTTGAATTAATTCAAAATTATTTTCTCCAGTTGGATATATTCATGGGTTCAGTCCAAAGCTGCAGTATGGCCACAGCGGTTAGAGCATGTTGTAGAATTGACCATGTTTTTACTGTTACTAGTATAAACAATGTGACATGGCGGATATTAACAAATTACATGAGGTTACCAGCAGTGGTTCCCAATCAGCCCCAGGTATTCATAACAATTGAATAGTCTGTTTCTTTAAGGTAATCTTTACACACATGAGAAACCACAAGTTTAACCATGCTCCTAATGCCAGCTGTCTCGCCACACCTAAATCTATCAACTATAGTCGGCCTCTCCGAACTTTGGTCATGAAGGAACTTGTTCTGAATGAATTCAGGGCCAGAGGGTTTATTTTTTTTCTCTCTGCGAGCAATCTGACACCAACACATGTGTATAGAGTCCCCCTCTGGCTTTCCTCAGGGTAATAAATACTTAAATTTATGAGCATAAACGGACCTGAGGACAAATATTTTCACTGAGCCTTGAGACATTTTTTAACAGAGAGCACCTTAAAAGTTCCACAATCTACTGATTCACTTCCTTTTGGCAAATTGGCATCTTCTATATGTGTAATTGACAGCTACTTTTGTCTCAAGTGTGCACCTATCCAAGTATGAATTATGAAATACCTGCAGGCGTCCAGAAATGAGTTCCACCAGCAAAAAGTCTCTGGGTCCTGCTGCCAAAAAGAGCAGCCCCGTTTCACTGGACGTCCTGAATCGGACATGGACAGTGGTCTGGACTGATGCCTCAACTGTCCGCAGGTGGATGTACCCATCACCATAAAACGACACTATAATAAATACAACAAATCAGTTAGCTGATAAATGAATGCTAACCTCTAGTGACCTGACCGGAACCTCTGTACTAAACACATTCCATTTAACAATATTGACAATGGAGCTGGTCAATGCAGCGTCTGCTCTGCACTTTACACCTGCTATCTGAAGTCAATTAATGAGAGCTAATGCACTTTTTTGCAGGCCATTGGATGTTAATTAACCCTAAGCAGTGACCCAGATGATGCAGACTGGAAGTTTGGAAGAACTACAAACAAAAAAGGACGTTTAAAACAAAATGCTGTCCCGTACACACACTGAGAGAACACACATCTTCTATTGGAGTCAATATGTATTTATTATCACAAGCTGTTCTAAAAATGCATTTTTAATCTATTTCTGTATTTAATTTTCAAGTTACATTCTTTGTGTATTTGTGCATACAGTAACTTATTAATAATGAATCTAAAGTACTCAGTCAGCAGCTCGGCCCAGCATGCTTCTGCACACAGATTATCTGTCCATATATAATCTGTCTCTATGGTAGCAGTGAACACTGGATTATTAACATAATCTTCCTACTGTCACAGACACCTCTAATGTTATTGCATGTTTATTACATACATTACAATGGATTACAAAGAACAGTTATTCTGACTTAATACATTTTCAGAATCCAACCTCACTACTACACAGCTACAGACTTGCAAATTAAGACATTAAGTACATTGTAGAGGTAAATGCATTATAAAATGTATTACATTAATTTTTAGATCTATGCACATGTCACATGTGACCTAAATGAGACACACAAAAATAATTATAATTCATCATATTATCTATCTATAAACTTTGATCTGTGAATCAATCATGAACAACTTGCATTAGTAAGTCAATGCATTAGTATATTTATATGTTTACATGTTTTTAAATATATATTGAAATATCTGCTTATTTTCTACATACATACATGAGCAAACATTGGCTATGATCCTATAAATTCTGCTGTGCAACATCATATTAAATCTGCTATAAATCATAACTTTGTAAAGTAGTTATTGCAGCCTCTTACCTCCATGAACTGGTCCCGTAACAATCACCAGAAACATAAGAAGAGTCACAAAACTCATGTTTTCTATGTCTAACTTGATCACTGTTCATCTGGCTGCTTAATGGTACACTCCATAGTTATTCTTTTGTTCAAGAGCTTTCAGCAGTACTTTCCAGAGAGTCTCTTCATGCTCTGTGTTGGATTAATGCCTTAAAAACGGTACCTGCAAAGTGCTGTGAGGTGAAGCTCCGCCCCCTGACAGCATCAGAAGCTCTTCAAGAGTGTAATGCTTCACTTGGACACAAGAGAGGGCTGTTTGAAAAATTAATTACAAGAGTCTGCAGCGTTCAGGTGCAGTCAGATTTAGACTTTACAAAATGTTCCTTTTATGTTATTATGAATTTTACTGTGGTTATTATGTTTATTGTTTTCATCTGTATGGAACATGTATGAATAACATATAGACTCGTTTGTCCTGCATAGAGTTGACTCTTACATGTTTTTAATCCACAAGGGGGCAGCATCATATGTGTTAATGCATGGCTCAAATTAACTCTGATGAGAAGCTTTTAATGTCAAAGTACATTCAGGGCTTTTGTAAATGAACACAAATGAGAGGTGACATAGTGACAAAACCGAAGTACATTCCAGTACAGCAGCCATTGTATCAAGACTGGTGTTCACTCATAAGTACATCATTAAACATGAAATTGAAAGTAATTTAGGTTTGGAATCGTCAAGTTAAATACAAATTATATAACATATAACATTTCACAAAGAGTAGAGGGTCTGCCATTGATCCTACCAACCTGACTCACTATTACTGCTAGAATGGGTCATATCATGATTGACTGTACAACATGTAATTTCTGCTTATATTACTTCTTGTATTCTTTATGTACTGACCCCAAATTTTGGATAAACGCAATATAATTGCATTAATTTATGGAAAATCTTACAGCTGTACTTGTGTTTGACATGGGTAGGAAAAAAACTATCGGGCTGATTGACTGAAAGTGGAAGTTGTGTGATTGTCCAAAATGTAGAATACACTCCCCAGTCTATATCCTGAACCCCTCCCATCCTACACTACACTACAAACCACTTCACACATACTCATGCACACGAACGTACTTTTAAGGAGCAGCTTGAGAAAATATCCTCCATTAAAATGCTAAAAGAGCACATAAAAGCTTTTATTCAGTGGCTAAATAAAACCCGGGGCTTGGCTGGCACTCTGAAGGGGTGCTGTGTTTAGGTTGAGTTCCCAGGACGGGGAATAAAAGATGGTGCAGCCTGGTAAACCAAAGGGGTCACTCCCAAAATAGGTGGCAGTTTATCTGGTGACAACAGAGATGGTGTGCTTAAATGAGCCAAGATCGCACACTGGGAGGATTAGCCACTTGTCGTTAGGGCTATAGGGAAATCTCAGTGTAAACCAGTAGACGCCTTAATGTCTATACAAGCTTAAATAGGTGCATTTCACAAGAATGTCTGCCTTACAACAGTGTTTAGTTAATGAGCTTAGGGCTATGATCATAGATTTGGGGCATTCAGTGATACTGTATATGGGGAAGTGACACTACAATAAATAATCTGTGATGGAAAGTTGCTTAGCTGTATAGGAATGTATGTGTATCAGTCCATTATAACTGCTATTGGTCCTCTGAATGGCTGTATGTGTTTAAATTCAAACACACACACACAGTGAATGTAATTATGTGTTTCATGAAATATAATAATACTCTTCAAAAACGAACTATACTATCCATGTTTAACCGGTGGCGTACTTTATAATCTTGGAAGAATATTCACGAACGTTGTTAATTATACTTACAGAACCTGAAGTGCATCAACACCCTAACTCTCTGCGATACTTTGTGAGTTGGCTCTTCTACTTCAGCGGCTAAAAATAGTTGTGAAGTAAAAATATCAAGGAGCAAACATTTTATCTGAGTCTTTGATGGCGGCTTGCTGTGAGCCTTATCGAGAGCGTCACTGGCACAAAACAAGGTAGAGCAGGAACCACCTGGCCGTGGGCAAAACACAAAACAGAGGAAGAAATTTAGAAAGGCGACTGTTTTGAATCCTCAAACAACCGCTAAAATAACAAAAACATTCATGCAGCTGCAAAGATAAGCCTTAAACAGTCTCCATTTGTGAAACTGTTCTGTACCTTCTTGAGCGCAATTTGTAATGTAAATATACAGTAGGAATAAATGTGATAGCAGCTGTTTCAGGACCATCACGCTGTTGTTCCAGGACCATCACGCTGTTGTTCCAGGACCATCACGCTGTTGTTTCAGGACCATCACGCTGTTGTTCCAGGACCATCACGCTGTTGTTCCAGGACCATCACGCTGATGTTCCAGGACCATCACGCTGTTGTTCCAGGACCATCACGCTGTTGTTCCAGGACCATCACGCTGTTCCAGGACCATCACGCTGTTGTTCCAGGACCATCACGCTGTTGTTCCAGGATCAACACAGGGGTTGCATGGACTAGTCTGTCCCAAAAACAATGTTCCTTTTAGCTACATACACCATGGTCAGTGGCCAATTATTCACAGGGCTGACAGAGAGACATTCATTTACTCTCACATTCAATTCACAACTTCATTTCAAAGTGTCTTTCACGGCATTTTTCACATTTCACTAATTGTCCAAACTTTTCTACTGATACGTAGTCTAACTAAAGGTCAGGCAGTCTCAAGAGTGCAATTTGAAAGCAGCACTAAAGAGCATTTCATTTTTGGTGGGATCCACTCCTTAGTCACATACAGACACAAACACAGACAACCATTCACACTCATTTACCAGCAGCAATTTACAACTTCTCCAAATGCATGCATGTCCTTAGGCAGCGAGAGAAACCTAGACAGTCAGGCACATGCAGAATACTTATATTGTGATGAAGGGCTGGGAATCACCCCTCGATATATATTGCACATGAGGAAAGGAAATTGTTTTTAAGAACTGCATTCATGTTTCATTAATGGATAATCTTTCTTTATGAAATACAGTTCCTTTAATAATTATGACATTGAATACTTTACTTTAATAACTGTATCTCACAAACAGGTCGACTTTCTCAAAATAAGAAACAACATTTCAGTGCTGCCAGAAGTTATTTTTGTGAAATAAACAAAATATTACTAATTCCAATACATTGATATTCCTGCAATATGTGTCACCAATAAAAAGTATCACAATATATTAGAGCATTTTGTCACATCCCTACTGTGAAGTAACAATACTTTTACTTGAGTAATATTTTGGATACTCCGTCCATTTTCACCCTCCAGGTCACACATTTGATGTTTCTATATGTAAATAAACACTGCATGTAAAGAAATCAAAACATTGACTACACTCTTTGTTACATCCTCCATTTTATGCAAGGATCTGTGTGGGATATTCTTTTCTCCTCTCAGCAGCAGCAGCAGGGATGCATTGATTTTAGATGCACTCTCTAAAAAAGAACAAACAATTCAGACCACATTATCCACCTGTGCTGAGATGAATGAGTCAGACTGTTTGAGTATAAATAAAGTTAATGGAAGGATGCTTAAAAACAATGTGTGGGCTCCGGCCTTGGCCTTATCCTTCGTCCATTTTCAGAATAAATGCAGTAATAGAGTGACACATCACAGTTTCTATTCATGAGTGTTGCATAAAAAGGCAGAGAAAAGGCCAGACCTTCAGAGAGAGAACGAAGAACACAAAGATATGGCACAGATAAATGCTGGGAAAAAGACGTGGGTAATTATGCTGCTCTTTGCAATGTTAGCATTTAGACATTTCATAACTCTGCTTCTGAAAGCCATTGCGGACATTTGATCTCAGGTCATGTTTGTATAGCTGCGTCTTAATAGAGACCAACTCAGGCAAGATATTAGTTAGACTTACGCATTTGGTTAGTTCCGATTTGGTTGTGACAACAACAATATGTTCTTATTATTTAAGGGCTTTAGAAAGAATCGCAACTGACTCTAACTTAGTTATTTTATTAAATGTAATGTATTTAATTTGGAATAAAAATTACATACGTCTACAGTATTTTGTTCAATCTTTTAATGTTATCGTTTGATAATAAATCATTACAGCTCGTTTGAATGTATCCACACCCTAAATGCCCTAATCCTACATTAGAGGTGATAAGTTATGATATATAACATATATAGAAGTTATATATACGTATATAAAAAGTCTATACAGTGTGAATTATGCACATAATATTGTACAATATATTTTTTGTTTCTTATTTCGGTCTATCAATCAATCAAGTTGATCTATAATCATCCATTTATTTATTATTAATGATTATATTTAACTACATTTTATTTGTATAGCCCTCACAACAAAATTGCCTCAGAGGGCTTTACAGAAAAAGATGTAAACAACCAATAACAAAATCAATATACAAACAAAAGGACTGTCCCAGGACATCTCCTGTCCTTTAGACCTTCCTTCACGTTACATTTATTCACAATTTTCAGCCTAGATTGGCTGTTACTGAGACTGGTTTGTGGGTTGGTTCAACACTCAGAGCCTTAGTCACTTTACTCCTGGAGACTGCAAGCTGCATCGAGCTGTAACACACACCGCATCATTCACTCACAGTTTTGTTCTCTCTGAGTTTGTGTGTCCAGAGGCACCTCTTCAAATGTTTCGGGGGAACTTTTCAGATATCTGATATTTGAATTCTACAAAAAGCAATGCGATGCTGGGAACAGCCGCTACCTTTGCTCCAGGACACCTTCCAGTCTTTGTGTGTCTTCAGATGTGTGTGTGTCTTCAAATGTGTGTATGTGTGTGTGTACGTGTGTGTGCGTGTATGTCTTCAAATGTGTGTGTGTGCCTTCAAATGTGTGTGTGTGCCTTCAAATGTGTGTTGGGCCTCATGCAGGAGAGAAGTGTGAGTCACTTTGAGTCATAGATACTTAATTTAGCTCAGTTGGTGAAAAGTAGAACATGTGATAACACAAGAAGAAAAGTAGAGACAATGGGAATCACAAGGTGACATCAGCTCGGTGCAGATGAAAGGAGGCACTGAAGGTAATGTTATTGAATGTGTTTGATAGAACAACTACGTAATGTTAAGGATTAAACAAGAGAAAGAGATATACACAATTAAAGAAGACAGATGCGTTTTAACAAGGCTATGCCCCTGCCAGTGTGAACAAGCTCTAAGAAAACAAAGATGTGCATGATCAGCACAGAAACAGAGGAGTGACAGGAAGAGAATGAGGAGGAAGGCTGGGAAGGGACACTAGTAATTGACCCGTCTCACTCTTTTCAGCCTGGGAAAAACTTGTGAGGATGTGAGGGACACAAAGTGTTTCAGGTGGGTAATGTGAGGTCATTTTTATTCATTAATATATAACCAAAGTAAATCAGCCAAGCATGAATATTTTAACATTTTAAAATCCATACAGGTTATGATAACATTTTCCATTAGTGTCCTTCTGGTGGGACATCTCCCCGGGGGGACGTCCAGGACCCCCTCAGCTGCTTCTTAAGTGACATATGGGCTCATTTTTTCAAAACTTTAGCCGACACACTCACAAGCAAAATGTAACTGGTAAAATCTTCTTCATACAATTGTTTTGATACATTGCTTGAATATATATTGAAAGACCACACAATAACCAAAAGTGGCCCTAATGGAAAATATACTTGCCTGACTGAGATTTTACAGTGTGTGACACAAATGTTGTGAATGCAATATATTCAATAAGTGAAGTTGTTTCAGCCACTTCACACGCAGGTTCATGTGTTGCATCACAGATAACCCAATAAACACATATTGTACAGTGTGTCAGAAATGGTTAGAGTGGCCAATCATTTTACTCAAGTAAGAGTACTGTAAAAGTAAAAAGTACTCATTCACATAATTGTACTGGTGAAAAAAAAAGTCTTGAGTAACTGTTTGAGCATAATGTCAGATTATCTGTTTAAATTTGTGGTGCTCTGCAAATAAAATAAAAAGATAATAAACAGATTTTGATATTTTCAAAAGATAAACTAAAAATGTAAATGTAAAATATTTTCATAAATTAAGGCACAAGGAACAGAATTTCCACTTCATCATATTTTTCACATTTACATGACACACAGAGGTGGTAAAAGTACTCTTACTCTTTCTAGATTTACAAGATGTT
>JAVQKC010204232.1:0-24268 GCA_036025475.1 Philypnodon macrostomus | reverse complement strand
CGTACGTAGCAGACGTACGGGGGCAGACATATGGGGCGACGTACGGGGCAGACGTATGGGGTCGTTTTCGCCGATATACACCTTGCTGTCGGGGACGACAGCACAGGCCTAGTTTTTTTTATGGAAAATGGAAAATTTGCAAAAAAAAAACAAAAAAAGGATTTCATTCCTTATACACTGATGTTGCAAAATTGAGACTCATGGTTGATAAAGCACTAACAAAAAAATATTTCTGTATGTCAAAATATTTTTTTCGATCCGTTTTTTTATTTTTATTTATTTTTTATTGCCATATACATATTTTTCATTGTGATATACATATTTGTCATTGTCATATACATATTTTTCATTGTCATATACATTTTTTTCATTGCCATATACATATTTGTCATTGTCATATACATATTTGTCATTGTCATATACATATTTTTCATTGCCAAATACATATTTTTCATTGTCATACATATTTTTCATTGTCATACATATTTTTCATTGCCTTATACATTTTTTCATTGCCATATACATATTTTTCATTGTCATATACATATTTTTCATTGTCATACATATTTTTCATTGCCATATACATTTTTTTCATTGCCATATAGATATTTTTCATTATCATATACATATTTTTCATGGCCATATACATTTTTTTCATTGCCATATAGATATTTTTCATTGTCATATACATATTTTTCATTGCCATGTACATATTTTGAATGAATAACTTTACTTTTACTAAAAAAAGTTCAAATTAAGTAAAATGTATATATATAATTTTTACTTGAGTAAGTCTGACTCTGATTTTAACCACACTTTCCACAATATTCCGCACCAGGTGTCCAAATTGTCCACATGTGAAGCGTCATTAGCACATTACACAGTGCCCCCCTTGGCCATTTTCTGTTAGGCTGTATTTAAAGGAGTTGTGTTGTTTTAACCCCTGCAGAGCCCAGTATGGAGCAGCTTCTCCGAGCCATGTCAAAACGACATAGAGCTTCTGAATGCTGTTCTGAAGAGGAGGCTTAAGTTGTCTTCTCAGAGGCCTGCTGAGAATCTTATGTCTTTATATGCGAGAAATGTGGAGCCAGGCCATATAGCTGCAGGCAACAAGAGTCTGGACCAGAGGAGCATCAATTATATTCACATCTGTAATGAAGTTTGATAGTTACATTTAATACAGGCCATAATCTTCAGTGTGTATTGAGCTGGGAATTTACATTTGACATACTAAAATATTCAGTCTGAGCCACTTTATTTGGTTGATTTATCCTCATAGTTTTAACTAGTTTACAACAGTGTTTAGAAAATATTTTCTACATTTTTTTGGTCATAAAAATCGCAACCCAAATTTTTAGTTGGGTTCGAGACCATTCATTTTTTTTATTTATTTTTTATTTATTTATGTTTTGTTTCTTGGTTTGAGTTCATGCCATTTCCAAATTTATTATGATTTTTTTTAATTACTATTTGTATTATTATTATTATGCTTTTTATTATTATTTTAATTTTTAAATGTTAAAATTGTTTAAGTTTAAATTTAAAATGTATTCTTTTATTGTCCTTTAGTTCATTGGTTCTCAAACTGTGGTACAGGTACCACTGGTGGTGGGCTCTCTCTGGTGGTACTTGGGCCTGGTTTCGTCCTGCTTAGTCCTGGTTTAGTGCTGTGGTTTAGACCTAGTTTAGCCCTGGTGTAGGTCTGGTTGAGAACTTTTTCAGAACTAGATTATTATTTTTTTATGTTTGCCTCTTGTTTAGATATGATTTAGACTTGGCTAGTCCTGGCTAGTACAGTGGTACTTGGGACACCATATATTTTCTGAGGTGGTACTCGGTGTGATAACTTATGGACATACCAAGAACTGTTTTACTTGTTTGACCCAAAATTGTGACCCAGTGTTTGAGAACCACCTGTTGTAGGACCTAACCTTAGATATGTTCTTCAAGTTACTCATTGTTAGAGGACATTCGACTTTCTTCTGTCTTGATAAACACATTTCCCTGTTGTGATCCTGTTTTGAACATTTTGGGTCTAAGTCAAGCCGGTGTTGTATATCTGTATAGTATTAGCAGGTGTTTTGATCCCAGCTGTCATGACTGTTCTTTCTGTGGGAAAACTATTAATCAGTATGCAATTGTTTTCATTTTGTACAATGATACAATACAAGCCCATCACTGCAGCCCTCTGATTCAGTAGCCATATAATGTTAACCCAATTTCACATGTGACTGGTCTTGGTAAGTGAGAATTGCCTCTTCCCCTGTTAGTCTAAATATACGGCCTTACAAATGGGGCAATTGAGAGAGCTGTTTGCAGGATCGTTGACACAGACTTTTTTATTTACCTCAAACTGGTGTCACACTGACAGCCTCATCAAGATGGATGGGCTGCAGTCTTAATGAGCTAGGTCAGTCTCGGGGCAGATAGCTTTGTGCCCCTCCCAGGTCTAAACTGTCTAATTATCTCTTTATTAAACCGCCTACCTGAGCCAATTCAAAGGGAGTTGTCGTTATCTCTTATCATTATGCTAATAGACTAGTAGTCATTTACAATCACAATAGGGGAGTTGTGTGGGGAGGGAGGGGCACTGGCTAATGTTGCAGTCACCCAGTCTGGTTCAGTCTGCAGGGTGATAGGCCGGGACACGTCCAGCACAGCCCACAGGGTATACAGGCACTCAGGCAGGGCAGGAGGGATCCACCAAGGGAGCAGTGGCCTTGGGACAAGTACTGGAGGGCAAGACACCCCCCACCTCTGCAGACGACTCCACTCACAGGCCCATTTCAATATGATTACCCACTAATGATCTTCACATTATGAGCCGAAGACTGTCCTGGGACATGTCTGTCAGTGATGTGGACATGCACGGTCAAATCGAAATTCTAAATCTAAATTTTGATTCCATCGAGCTAAATAAGGTCAACAACTTTTCTACTGACATTATTTTGTTAATTATGATTGATTGACTGAATGCTTTTATAGTTTTACCACAGTACCACAGGCCTATTTGAATATCAGTTGACCAGTAATGACATTAGGCGCTGTCTCGGGATATGTCTGTTGGTAATGTAGACAGTTAGCTGCTAGCTGTTATTGACTTTTACAATAATTATTTAGTTTGGTCACTTTTACCTTTTCCACTGATAATTCACTGGTCCATTTCAATATAAGTACCCACAATGACCTTCACATTATAATATATTGACACTGTCCCGGGACATGACTGTCAGCAGTGTGGACATACAAGTTCCATTTTTGACTGAAACTAAAAATACATAACAATTTTAATCAAACATGCAAAACAATTATTGCTCATTTTTGGTCATTCGGTTATTTCCAAATCTTACAAACTTTTCTGCCTAACTTTTTTTGGCTTTATGGAAGAAGGGAGAAGAGCAGGATGTGACAATCAGCAAACTGTTGATTTTAATTTAATTTTAGTCACAACTGAGTGAATATAATATAGTTTTTTATAATTTTTGTCTAAATCAATGCAAATTATAACCAATTGGGGAGTTATCAAAACATGAAGTCATATTTTCCAAGTCTTTCCTGCAGACACCTACGTCGTATACAATATGAGTTCCATTTGCATACGAATATCCAATAATGACTTAGACATTAGAAGTTCTAGGACATGTCTGTGAGCAGGGTGGACATGTTTGATTGGATCTCGTTCACGTCACGTACAGTTAGCTGCTCGACTATTCTTGACATGGAGTGTTGTTTCCATTGGGTTAAATAAGGCCGACACACTGCCCTCTGCGTACATATAAACACCACAGTCTGTGGGCTCTGACCTCCCTGAACTCAACATCAGATCACTTTAAACATATGACTGCTGTAGGACTAATAAGGCCACTCTTCAGGGATTCTGTATCTGTTCTCTCATGATGGGTCAGGATTTAAAAGTAGGTTTTGAGCAGGTTTAATAGAAGTTTATTTTATGCCTAATCTTGTTCTAGTTACATTAAAAAAAAACTAAAAAAACATCTTTCTGTTTGGTAAAAAAAAGAATGCAATCAAATCATCAAGAACTAGAATGCACTCAGAGAGCATAGACCTCCGCCAAGGCAGCTCATTTGCAATGAAAAACTCAACTCTTCTGGACAGTTACATATCATGAAGATGCTGAATTGGAATGCGTTTGGTACTTTTACGATTAATGATAATTAATTGATTCACTAATTAATGACCTGAAGCATATATTTGACAGCCTCAAAGTTGCACATACTTTGCCCGATTAGCCTCAAATTTGAAACACCTAATTACCCCCGGCCCTGAACAAATTTGATCAACATGATGCCAGTTACCTCTATAGCACCCCTTATAGACTGAAAGAAGAATGTAGTTTTAGAAAAAAAATACAAAATTTGTCAAAAAACATCCTTCACAAACATAATAAAAAACAAATAAAACCTTCCCATGTTTGTCATGGTTTTGGGGCGGAGCCTCTTAATTGCTTAATTGATAGAAATCACACAATGTCTGATTAAGGTGCCCGTTGGTGCCAGTTGTGGCAGACGTATGGGGGCGTTTCTTCGATATACACCTTGCTGTCAGGGCCTAGTTGTCTTGTGAGTTTTGAGAACAGCACTATATCAAACCAATGCATTATTATTATTATTATTATCATTATTATTATTATTTATTATTACATTGAGTATTGTTCTAAATTATTCAACATGACTTCCAGACATTGTATGAGACATTGCAGTTCTATGGAAGTATGTCGTGTGATTCTGAGTGCCAGTTAGTCTCCAATAGTGTTGTTTAATAAGTCTATTTGACAATTTCCTCACTTTTATGTGCACTATGAGTCTTATTGTGTTGTCAGTCAGCGTTTTATTGGCTATCTTTGTTTATCAAGAAATCCTCTAAATGAAATGAGGCTATGTTTTGTTGTTTTGTTGTTAGATGAAATATTACTTCGAGTTCCTAAAAGAAAATGTATGTAAGCTGATCTAAAATGATGTATCTCCTCAGAGGCCATGCTGTTTCAGATCAGCCCATCCATCCAATAAATATAATGACGATGAATCAGGCCTGTTTTAATGGTGTGTAATGGTTTGTGCGCTGACAACATAATGGCTCCGGCTCTATTGACTTTTCTCATTATTCTGCAGCTCAGGCCTGGTCCAAAGCACTATATTTAACCTCCACGCAGCCAATAATCATCTCGTACGGGCCAATATTACTGCTCAGCCTTTGATGAAGAGGGCATCATTAGGTTTAATGAAAATAACCACCTGCTCAAGTGGACCACAGAGCTCAGATACTGGGACTTGTACGATCACAGGTGAATCATGCTGACTTACTTTATTAGCAATTTAGATTAATACATATACTAGTCACAAAAAGTTGATTTGACTTTCAAGTGAAATTACAGAATGTTCTTAAAATGCAATAACCTGATTCTGTTACTTTCCCCGCATTTTTTACCCAAAAGTGAACTATCCCTAACTTTTTATGGGTAGTATATATCGTCTGAGGACATTTTCTAAAACATACTGGTACTGGGGAGATCTTTCGAAATAAAAATGATAAAAAACCAGCGTTCAACGTGAGTATATTATTTTCTATTAATACTATTATTTATTCCCATATGTATATCATACCATATAAAATACCCATCTATAAAATAAAAAATGAGAGAAGAAAAACTTCAAACTATCATTTATTATAGCTTATTGAATAGGCAGTTATTAGAAACTTTGTTAAAACAAATTTTTCCAGACACCAGGGCCTTTCTGCGGTGAGTTTGCATGTTTCTCCCGTGTCTGGGTGGGTTTCGTCTGGGTTTCCCCTATCAACCCAAAACATACACATTAGGTTAATCCTCCAGCTAGATCCTCACTGAAGATCTTGAGATGGGTCCCCGGACAGATCGTCCCAGTGTCATTGAGGGTTGGTTCAAAATGCTTTGGTCTCAAAAGGCATACCATGATCACAGCTGATTCCCTCAACATAAAACACGATTGACCTTGACCTGAAGACAATATAGTTTCAGTATTTTGATATGGGGGAGATAGATGACAACGTGATGGAGTCTTTATGTCACATTTAAAGCAGGTTTCGTGAAGCTCAGATTATAGCTGTATTGTGATGGTTTGAGGGCATCATGGCTGAGTGGTTATCAGCTCAGGTGTGCTCTGTTGTTTCTGATTAACAGCCAAACTCAAGCCAAAGCCACTGGACCTGTCAGGGCACTTAAACTCATTGGTTTTATACACACAGACAATGCATTGTTCGTTAGACCACTCTGCCAAATCCCATATTGTATGACACATTTCCCAACAACGATGAGCCTCAGTGTCAAGAAGGGATTTCAATTTTTCAGCTTTTTTTATTTACATTTTTACAATTCTAGATTTAGACTTTTTATTTAAAAAAAAAAAAACAGTTTTATGAAAGCGTGTCCATTTAAGGCCCTGTTTCCCCCCAATGGCCTCACTCTCTTTACTACTACAGCCAATGCAAACTAGTGAAAAGTAGTGGTATGGTGGGGTTTCATTACGTAACCATGTATCAATGTAAAGTCAAGTGTTTTCAGCTCATGAGAAAGTCAGTGACTCACAGGATCACTGAGACACTGAGAAAAGGGTATAATGTGGTGTGAAGCTCAGAGAAGTCAAGTTATCATAATAAGGGCCCTTTAATGGTTAAACTCTATAGGGAAGTGCACCTGCACGTTTTATTTACAGTCAACAGTCTCCAGACGTGCACATAGGGGACACACAGGAGTTTAAAATAGTAACTTACCTTAGTGACTCACCTGTGCTCGGATATCTCCTGCAATCAATATACTGGTTATTCTGTAACATGTGGTTAGGCCTAGATCTATACCCTGTGTCATACAAATAGTTTATAACAGTGGTTCCCAAAGTGGGGTCCGGCCCCAGAGATTATCCATATTAACAATCAGATAAAAACAGGTCTAAACCAGGACCAAACCAGATTAAACCAGGACTAAACCAGATCTAAACCAGGACTGAACCAGATCTAAACCAGGACTGAACCAGATCTAAACCAGGACTGAACCAGGACTGAACCAGGACTGAACCAGGACTAAACCAGGACTGAACCAGGACTGAACCAGGACTGAACCAGATCTAAACCAGGACTGAACCAGATCTAAACCAGGACTGAACCAGGACTGAACCAGGACTGAACCAGGACTAAACCAGATCTAAACCAGGACTGAACCAGTTCTAAACCAGGACTAAACCAGGTCTAATCAGGACTAAACCAGGACTGAACCAGGTCTAAACCTGGACTGAACCAGATCTAAACCAGGACTGAACCAGGTCTGAACCAGGACTAAACCAGATCTAAACCAGGACTGAACCAGTTCTAAACCAGGACTAAACCAGATCTAAACCAGGACTGAACCAGATCTAAACCAGGACTAAACCAGATCTAAACCAGGACTGAACCAGATCTAAACCAGGACTGAACCAGGACTAAGTGAAGTCTTTGATAAGGGTCCTTGTCAAATGTTATGTATTAAAGGGGACTGGTTTATATATTGTGGTACTGGCTCCATTGGAGGGCTCTTCCCTGTGGAACCTTTTTAAGTTATCCCACATAACTTTTGTCCTCAAGCTGCCGATAAAGATTAATATTGTTTTGTTTTGTTTTGTTAGTCAAGGCTACATATTTCAGTTTCGAGGGCTGCACTGAGCTCTTTTATAGGGTGGATTGGTATGTAAAGAATCCCGTAAAATGAAATGAGACTTTTTTAGATCAAATCTTCCTTGGTGTTTCTTCAGACGGCTAGTTTAGTCTTGGTTAAAGGATTATTTTGGCCTAGTTTTATTTTTCTTGGCCCTGGTTTAGACCTGGGGTAAACCAAGGCTCATGCTTATCCTAACTATTCCCTCATAATAATGTGTCTAGTGGGACACCTGTCTGCTTTCTGTCCCACTTCAGTCTATATCTTTGTCATTTATTCCTCTGTGCCCATTTTGTTTGAGCTTGTGCCAGCTCCCGGACACTTTGCAATGATTATTTTGACATCAGGGACAAGTCTCCTCTCAGCAGGCCACAGCCAACAAGAAGTATTCCTTTGTTAAGAGTTTGTGGCACACTTAAGGGATTAGTAAACTGTTTGCAGGCACTACATGGCTTAGTTGACCAATATTCTTCATTTTGAATCAAGCAGAGGGTAGAGCGGTTTTGGGCATTGGTCCAAGTCTTAGCAGGGGTCCCGTCTATGGAGGGGTATGTGTTACCCATATGATATTTTATCTATTTGACAGTATGTACATTAATGCTGCTATATTTCATTGCTTTTGTCAGGGTCATTTTAAAACTTTTCACCTGTAAGTGTTCACATGTACAGTAGTGAGAAGTCAGGATAAATCATGGAGGATGTTTTAGACCCTGACAGTTCCCATAGATCTCCGGTTTTACTGTGGGTCCGGGTCCCGGGACGATATTTCCACTAGACACATTTCCAGAGAATGAGGGCCTCTGCTGGGCATGTGGAAAAAAACATGAACTTCAAATAAACTTAAATAACAATATTGAACTAGAAAACAGTTAGATCATAATCACAATGATTTTTTTTACACGGTTTTAGTCAATAGGGCTCAACATTATGTACAGGAACAGCAGTGGCACAGAGGGTAGCCCGTTCGAATCCCCGCCCGAGCGCATACTGTCGTTGTGTCCCTCGGCAAGACACTTAACCCAGATTGCCTATGAATGAATGTGGTTGGGTGATTGGTGTTTGGTGGTGGTCGGAGGGGCCGTAAGCGCAGAGGCCTACTGTCAGAGGCCTTCTCCAGGACCGCATCCCAGATGTGGGACAGGGTGTAAGATCCTTCATCCTGGTTCATGGTCCTTGAATCACGCTTCCTAATCTTGATTGCCGATCTGAATGAAGCAGCCTACAAGACACGTCACAGGAACATCACGTGAGAGCTTCTGACGATGACTACAGGAAGTAGAGGAAACATGTAAAGCAGGTAAACAAAGGGCCGGGTTGCAGAGGCAGCAGTCTAAGCAGGGACAGCCAGACTTCCCTCTCCCCAGACACTTCCTCCAGCTCTTCCGGAGGAATCCCGAGGCGTTCCCAGGCCAGCCGAGAGACAGTTTCTAACATGTACAACCTATTTGTTGCTAGCCTTTAATGTAGAAATAATGACTGTATTTATGTCCACGATTCATCTATAGCTTTGAGTGTGTCATTATAACATCATTTAACATGATGTGTCTCGGTCTCTGTATTCAGACACTGTGCAGCTGCAGGGTGAAGAGTAAAACGAGGGCGGACCTAAATCTATCTAACTTTGAACTTAATGGAACCGTGAATCCTCAGTGACCTCAGATACAGTAACAATAGAAACATCGGATGGCCCCAATTTATCCCACACCCACTGCCGTTTAGTAATGCAAACTGCACAGCCAGGAATCATCTCTTTCTAGAGTATAGAGACACATTTGATTAACACAAACCTTCCTGACTCTGAGAGGCTGAGGCTGCGAGGAATAAAGATCAGTCTGAAGATGAAGGCATGAACAATAGCAACCTGGAGGTGCGAAATCCTAAGATGAGCAATTTGAGGCTCTGCTGCTTGGCCAAATAATTGCATTCTGTTTCCTTATCTCTTCCTGTCTCCGTAATTACCTGCTTTCTGTGTCTGACACCTTCCAGTAACACCACAGCGAGGCGAGTCACTCTGTCCAATTTCACTCCAATTAATAAGTAGGCCGCAATCATCTTATCACTTTGGGAACAAAATACCACTGTAATTCTATAGCAGTTCATAGTAATTGGATGAGAAGCTATTTATTGTTGTTTTATCTTCCCAGTACCTAAGGGACAGCTGTAAGGAAAACAAAACTTTCTGAATGTCATTTACAAACTCACTTTTTTTCTGTTATCTCAATTTAGTGGAGGGCAGGTGCATGTAATAGTGAAATATCTAAACATAAAATTGTACTGTATAAATCGTATGGCTGATTTAATGATACAGAAAATATCATGAATTTGCTCAGCTCAAGTGAAAACCCAACTCAGAGACACAGCTCCTACGTAGAGGGGACCTTGAATTTTTTGTCAATTTTTGTTGCATGACGACTGGCCCAGTAATCACAAAGTTACAAACCAGAAAAAGCACACATTTTACCAGTAGATTCTGTCTTAAAATGATT
Organism: Philypnodon macrostomus; assembly: GCA_036025475.1. NCBI lineage: Eukaryota > Metazoa > Chordata > Actinopteri > Gobiiformes > Eleotridae > Philypnodon > Philypnodon macrostomus. The sequence continues at coordinate 14,104 of JAVQKC010204232.1, read as the reverse complement.
CCCTCTAGCTAAACCCTAGGCTTTTATAAATGTCTGATATCTTGAAGTAAATGCACATTTAATTTATATTTTATTAGCAACAGAAAATACACTAAAGGTCTGCATAATTAAAACACAACACACATTTCTCTCTGTGTTTTATCTGTGTTCCACTTTTGAATGGTCTCCTGTTACAGAGAAATGTGAGAGAAATGTTATTGGGTGATTATGTTCCCGACACCATGCGGGTTTGGGCTTTTTACTGGAATCCCGCTGATTTTATTTATATGAGATTATACACTGGCAACTTCGACCAAACTATAATATTAGTAGCTTTGTAGAGGATAATGATGGGCTAACATAACAAATATAATTGAACAGACAAACATGTAAAAAAAGTGAAATTCAGACCAGTGTTTTTTCTGCAGTAGGTACATACAGACTTTGAGAAATCACCAGCCAAGAGACACTTAACAAATTAAAAAGTAGAAGTGAAAAGTAAATGTCTGGAAGAGATTAATTACCAATTGTTCAAAGAAACTAAAAGTCTTTGGGCAATCTTGTAATGGCTTGTTCTAGTCTTGAAAAAAGCCATTAGCAATCACAGATAAATGCATGGTGTTTGGCACTGAGAGGTGACTGCACAAAATTAATCTGGGTTTTATCAAAGGTTTTCTGCCACAACTGCAAATGCACTGGTAGTGGTTAGACGTAATAATTGTGCTATTTTAATATGTACACTGATCAACTATAACATTATGATAATTTGATCATTACTGGTTCTTACTATCACTGCCATGTAAATATGTAAATATGTAAATATGTATGAATGTTTTAGGACCCGAGGACACTCTGTTAAACTCCAGTGCCTTGGTCATCTCTGTGCGGCAGGAGAGGACCAACACATGTGACATGAACTGGCTTTAAACTAAATTAATTTATTTATTAGATTAGAAACTACAGCACTTTAAAATCCTTGTATGCACTTTAACCACATATGCACTTTATAAATAGGCACTTTAGATCATGTGTGAATGTAGAACTGTGATGACCTGTTGAACTGTGTTTGTTTTGTCCTGTCCTAAATGTTAAGGGACTACGAATTTACACATGTATTTTGGTACTGGTGTTTATTAATGGGCATTGTCCCTTTTAAATAAATAAATAAAGTATGAGTACAGTTACTTCAAAATATTATTACTCAAGTAAAAGTAAAAGGTATTGTGCAGTAAAGCTACTCTATGAAGTACAATGTATTTAAAAAGTTACTCAAGTAAATGTAACTGAGTAAATGTAACTGAGTACTACCCAACTCTGGTCCAGACTTACTAACTCATGAAATAAGAAAAACGATCACAATCAGCTGATGAACCATGCACCACAATAACAGCCTCCCTGCTCCTGTGCTATCTCTTCTGAACTGTGAGCTGTGGAGGCCTGGGACCCCTCACTCATCCCCCTCTCCTCTCCTCCATCTCCTACCTGTGAAATATAGCCGCCCGCTCGTCTCCAGCACTTCTTCAGTTTCACAGATGCCACGACTTCCCAGTTATTTATAGCCCGCCTGTCTTGTGTGCTTCATAGGACAATAACCTCAGTGCTAAGACCAGGGTCCGGCTCCCACATTTACTGTCGGTAGTCTGATAGTGTTTTGTAAGGTGGGCACACACCAGATGAGGAAACCCTAGACCGTTTATTGGAAGCACTTTGCACCCTCCAAGCCGAGTGGAGCCATAGTAAATAATGACGATGGCAAGAGCAGGATAGATTTGGTCGACCCGATAACTAACTGTGGGATTTGCACTGGAGTTATGCCTACACTTGAATCGCAGAGATTCCATGGCCCCGGCTCCCAAATGGAACTGGGTCAAAGTAATGGGATGCTCAAATGGCTAGTATGAAGTGAATGTGGTCGTCAGTGCACCATGGAAATGTTATTAGAGACATTTAAGAGCAGATGTTTCATTTCCAACAGTCATTACGGAGATGAATGCTCAAAGGTGTAAGGTTGGTCTGGATACAACAGTCAATCTTCGGACTTCTAGTCTTTCCAATATAATTACAGTCTCAAGTGCTACCTCCAAATGAAGGCCAGATAGAAAAATGTACTAAATGTATTGAACTGCTACAGTTAATATCACAATCAATTTGGTTTTTTTTTGTCACTAGAGGTTTCACAATATACAGTATTGCATGGAATAAATTAATATATATATTTTTATAACATGAGCTTAATTGACTGGTTGTAATTATATGAAAAAATGGACGAGAGACGGGGCCGTGGTGGTAGTGGGTCAGTGGCAGGTAAGGTGGTAAGGTTGGAGATTCAAGTCCCACTCAAAACTGCGCATACTGTGGTGTCCTTGGGCAAGACATTCGAGACAATTTCACCACCTCACAACAACCTCACAACCCAATGACATTTTAGACTCTTCATTTGTCGTTGTTCACTTAAAACACTGAGGCTCTCCAATTCCCATTCAATACGCATGTTTTTGATAATGAGCAGAAGTACCCAGCGAGAACCCGTGCAGACTCCACTCAGAGAGAGGCCTGTTGGTCCAAGGATTGAATCCACAATTGCCTTGCATTAAAAGAAGAAAATCAACAAATGATGTCTCCATTTGGCTCCACAGATCCACCAATTCTCTTATAGTTAAATCTAGCCACATGTGTCCTGTATGGAGACTAACACCGACTACACACAATGAGCTTTTGACTACTCTTTTTACAGGGACCAAAAAGTGGTATTGGACTTCCAAACCTGAGTGACTCATGATCCCAATCATTCTCACAGCCTGTTGTAAAAGTCACGGAGGTAATGGGCATTCGTTTTATAAAGCTAATTAGACTGTGACATGCATATTCTCATCTAAAGTGCAGCACAGCCTCGACAAAAACCCATATTAAAAACCAGGACTTGTCAGGGCATGAAGATTTAGAGACTCTTTATGAACATAATTGTCCGAATGTGAGAAATATAAGCCTGGTGGGAGCACATATAAGGCTGGGTATTGTAACTGTCCAGCTGGGGCCTGAACACTGCAAAAAAGAAATATCTAGATTAGTTATGAGGAGTTGAAGTCAGAATATGAATCTTGATTTAAATGGTTCATTCTTCAAAGAGGCACAAAATATTTCTCTAAAGCCTCACAAAATGTCCGCCAACACCGTGAAGAGGAACTAGGAAAATAACTAATAATAAATTAAATAAATTAATATCTAGGTTAGTTCAGATAAGTTGAATTCAGAATATGAATCTTGATTTTAGTAGTTTATTCTTCAAAGTGGCACAAAATGTCTGCTAACGGACACAGTGTGGTGGATATTTTGTTACGCTTTCGAGGAACTAGAAAAAGAACTAAAAAAGAAATATCTAGATTTCTTTCTGTAGTTTTTCTTATTATTATTGAATCAAAGATGTATGAAAACCAGTCAGAATTACATCAAATAATCTAGTCCTAATAAGTAAATAAATCTAAACCAATCAGAACTCAAGATGAATGAAGATTCTGAAGTTTTTTCCTAATATAGATATTCCATTTTTTGCAGTGTGATGCTGAAAGTCACCTGTCTGTGGCCTGCTTTATAACACTTAGCCTTCAGTACTGAGCTAATTGTGACATCATCATCTCCTGCCGGCCGGGGACCTGCAGTGCCTTACAGTTACAAGCTTCATAGGCCTCTTGGGAAGGAAATTACTTCACCCTCTCGGTTTGCACAGTCAAATGTTGTTTACCGCTGTTAGCCCCGGGGAGGTGGTGGTCCGTTCTGAGGGCTGGTACGGTCAATCAGAGCAGAGCCTTATGAGGAAATGAGAGAGCACTGCAGGTCCACACACCTGTATTTATGTTCAACACCTGGTTACCACAGAGACAGAAGGGGGTCACTGTATGTTCAAGAGAGATTTCGAGTTCATGTGGTTTTGGGGAACTTGGAACATCCAAATCTGAACGTTGTTGTTCCGACTTCAGTGTGTTCACATGTTTCATCTCAAAAAGTCGGAACGTTCAGATATTTTTGAAGAGCCGTTTGGTTAACTTTGTAATCACCTCAACACCATTACTATTAGTTGTTAGTTGAAGTTAAAGAAAATCAACTCAAACTCGCCACACATAACGGTTGGTTGGTCTTTGCCGGGTTCCCGACTTTCCCAGTACAGGGGAAAATAGCTACCAGTTATAGTTATGTTGTCTGTGATATGTGATGTTTTTAAGGTGACATTTTTTGAGCCGAGGAACACCATTTAGTCAAGAAAAATCTTCTGGGACATCAATCAACTCAAAAATCACCACAGATCACTGTGTTACATTCTACAGTATTTATAAAGAGAATACACACATCATTAACTCACCTACTGAAAGAGAAGCATATTCACTTACCCTCCCTGTCACCATATTGTACTCTCAGAGACTAAAGAATGGCTCTCAGTGGACTAGCCACAGCTGCCTTGGGACAGTCTGACAGAGACGTGCCAGCTTTATACAGCGCCATAGGCCTCTCCGACCACCACTGACCACCTATCTTACAACCGCATTCATACATACAGGCAGTGTGTCTCGCTCGAACCGCCCATCACATACAGTGTTGTTTCAGGGTCATCAGAGACATGTTATTCAACCTTCAACTTTTGGTTGGTGTGTTCGTTTTTGTCCTAGCAAGAATAGACAGTAGTTTGGTGGTAAGTCAAATTGTGGTGGGTTTTTTAGCTCCAGAACAAGGGTGGTCTTTCATGTTGACAAGAATTGACACCATTACTTCTCATCCAGCACCTGCTTCTTTTGGCAATTTTGTTCTAGATTCTTCTTTGATACTGGTCCATCAGATTTTCATTGGCCAGACTGCAGCAGACACTGATACTAACTTGCTATCACTGCTTTGACTTTCAAAATGTTTTCTGCATTTTTACCCCCACCCCCCCATTCTTTAATTCTCGTGTTTAGCAAAAACAAACCGATAAGCGTCTTGGAAACGCATCTGAAGGCGGCTGTGTGTGAAGTTTTGTGCCATTTATTCACTAATAGACAAATACAGACTAAAAAGAAGAGCTCAAACACACTCACAGTTGCACGTGCACGCCCTAATCACAGCCACCCAGTGGGAAAAGTGTTTTTGTAGCTCATCTGAAGCTGAACTCTTTAAGCGGCGTGAGTCCTCTTATGAAGTTACGCCAGGGGATCGTTCTGAACCGCTGAGACCATCACACAACAGTGTTTCCATGTTTTTCCCAGAATTCAGCTGGGCTCAAAAACACACTTTTTTTCCAACATAAAACGGCACAGGAAGTCAGAGGGAGTTCATGCCACACTAATGCACCAAATGTATAAAAGTACACATCCCTAGATCGTCCTAACACCTCAATATATAGTGCAGCAGTATATAGTGGACTGTTGTGGGAAATTTACTAGACCTTGCACTATTTAGGATTAGGAATCACACTCGGAAATATAGCCAATGAGTAACGAGTAGTAAGTATTTAGCTAGCATTAAAACATCTCCTCATTCACTTGTATGCCCCCCTAAACCTGCTGCATCCATACACACACATTGAGCTCTCTCAGCACAAGGACCTCATCCATCAGTCCTGGACACATCTACATCCTGGGAGTGGATCCCTCTATCATGTGGTTCTCCATAAGGTTTCTCTTTTTCCCATAAATGGGTTTTTGGAGTTGTTCCACGATGGAGGGTCTAAGGACAGGGGATGTCCCGGGACAGTCCTGTTGTTTATGTGTTTATTGATTGTTTATTGTTTACATACATCTCTTTCGGTGAAGCCCTCTGAGAGCTGAGGAGAACTTTGTTGGGATATAGGGTTATATAAATAAAATTGTATTCAATTGAATTGAAAAACATAGCTGCTGTTCTTTGCCTATGTTTTACCATAAAAGCTGCAAGGAGCAGAACAACAGAGCAACTGAGCTGGCCAAAACTGTCATCAAGAATTTGGTTGAGACAGAATATTCTGGGCAGGTTATTACATGCCTCCTGAAATGTATTAAGACCAGCTTAATATGTAAAGGAGCTCTGGAACATGAAGGGTTAACATATACTGTACATATAAAGTGAGCAAACAGCATAATACAACACCAAATATGATTTTTCATTTGTTCCAGAAGAACTACAAATGCTTTTAGTCCATACAGTTGCCATGTTTAGACATGTCTGGCAGCCATGTTGGATTATCTACAAAAATAGTTATTAGCATCTACATGGAATGCCTTTAAATGTTGTATGTAAATATGTATTACTATAAACCACTTTATAAAGTTTGTAAATATTTAGGCAAAATGACAATATTTAGTAGATTTATGACGTATGGCAAAAACTACTATAATGTAAAGAGTATCCTCCACAATACCTCAGCAGACATTTTATTAGTCTCATGTGTCACTTGTGTCTGAAAATACTCCCAACTCAAAGAAAGCATTTCCTCTTTCTGTGAGAAACTGTGCCAAATTGTATCAAATATATAGGTCCAGATTTAAATGAAATGAACTATCTTTTTGTTTTTGTTAGTTTTACCATCTCTGTCTCATGGGCTTCACGCTAAATTAAAAATCAGCAACATTCAGCGTCTTTGCCAAGCGTCATTTCATTTCATCTTTCCTCAGCTTCTCATAGCAGACTGGACTTGGACCTATCAATGAATTCCCCAGATATAAACAAAACGGCAAAACTGAACATTATTGACAACGCAGATGTTAATACAGTATTTTCTATGTCATTTCTATACACAGTGGGCCGTCACATCAGATGTCCAGTGAATGCACCATTGTTTGCAGCAAATGCCCCACAATGCTTAAACTGTGACTAAAGTTCAGAGTATCGTTTTGCTCCTTGTTCCCTTCTGTACAATTCCATAGGACCAGACGCCCAGAAAACGCTGGTGTACCGTTTCTTATTTTGGGTCGCCCTAATGCTAAGCTGTAAATCTGTCTCAACTATTGGTGGTTTTAACCAGATAAAGGCTTACTCCAGGATTTAGACAGGGCTGATGTCAGAGGTATTAATGACTGGAGCGGCTTTCACTGCTTTTACAGACAGTTCACAGGAAATCAACTGTTAAATGAGCCTTAAATGACTACTTATATTTATGGACTCAGAGATTTGACTTGCGCAGTTTGGATACTCTTTCCTAAGGTAGAAAATCAAACACCAGGAGGGCCACATTGTAAAAAATGACTACTGAGAAGGGCCACTCGCGGAGGTGACCGATTTCTGTTCGCCAAAGTCCCCATCGGTTGTATCTGTTTTCTGGCCTCTGTTTTATAACCACACAGCAAATGGAAAGATATCTTGTAACACAATTAATTCATGGTTTCTTTTAGTTGGATTATGTAGCGTCACAGCCAGTAAAAAGACTATTTGGACCACTTGACAGGTAACCACAAAAAATGCTCTCTGTGGACCACATTTGACCCCTGGGCCATTGTTTGGACACCCCTGATCTACACACCTATATGCTTTTAAATGTCATCGTGTTTTGTGGGGTTTTTACACAAATTGTTAAATTTACTAACAAAATCAGTTCTTACTCCTATAGGTCTTAGGTTAGGTAAATGCAGAAGTGACATATAGACACGCACTAACAGAAAACCAAGCTCTCTCTCACTCATTCACCAGGAGATGTACAAGGAAAATACATGCAAACCACCAAAAGTACAGACCCTTTTACCAAAGATGATTATATACAGTGGTCTAATGTGTTTCCAAAGGGCTTAGAATAGACTTAAAATAGACTTGTTTTGACACTTTACCCATCTGGCCTCCAAAGTCTGAATGTTCCTTATATGGCTTGATTGGCCAGGCTAAAGTTAAGTCTAAAGTTTGACAAAATAGGCTGCTCACAGTTCTCAATCTCTATGGTCTTAAAACACTTATATTGGCCATTACGTGGGTTTACCCTACACTCCTCCCCACTCTCTACAACCAGTGGCTTTTAGTCATTATTTAAACTGAGGGTCAAAAGGAGCAGAACAGTGCAGTGTAGGGCTATTGTGTGAAACCTGAGCCCAGTTGAAGCTGTCGAGCGGTAAACCCTGGCCGTAAAGTGAAAGCCTCCCATGTTGACGAGCAGTTAAAACACGTGGGGTCTCCAATCTTGACTGTCAGAACGGCTCTCCTCAAACACCTGGATGACAGCACAGCAAACCCTTTGTCTACATTGACTAGTGTTCATCATCTCCATTTTATTTATGATGGCTTCTGTGCAGTTGGATAGGATTAGCAGTCACAAACTAACTAGAGGTTATGTTATTGTTTGACTTCATGTAATAGTCAGATATTGAGGACATTTCCAAGGATAAGGAACATTATTTTTGACATCAGCCTATAGAGATAAAATGATCACTTCTAATATTTACCCTTAGAAACAGCCAGAGAAACAAAAGCCATACAATTTTTGTCTGACTTTATTATGTTATAATACATTCTCTATTTGTGGATTAATCAATAAATCTAAAAGCAGTTATTTCCATTATGAGTTCTTAGTCTCCTTTCCTTTATATAAAAATATAGCCAAGCAAAACCTGTTAACAAAATATCAGAATCGATATTAGCCAAACTGGTAATTGAAATATCGTATAGGGATTGGCCTAGAAAACAGTGAATCCCTAAAAAAATCATAGCTTGAGAAGAAGAACTGGAACACCGTCTAGATCCAGGAATTGTGAAAATGTGGCAACACCAGAATAACTCTCCACTAAAACAGTAACAAAAGCATTAATATTTATAACAACTGAATTTCAACAGTGAGTGAGCTTTTACTGCAGAACTGGTTTGAATCCAGATGTCTCACTATATATATATATTTATCATTGTGAGCTAGTGCCAGACGTTCTCTACTCTCTTGATTTCTTCTAGTTGTTTTGCTCTCTGTCATGGAAGTACGCTACGGGACTTTTTCCAAACTCAAATAGGCCTTGTCATTGTTTTTTCCAAGGAGGCCTATACTTGACTGAGGAAAAGTGCTTTTCTCAGCATTGGCCTGTCTGGCTGAACTTCCTGTCCCTCTGCTCCAGCATTCAAGTTGTTATTAGGCCCACCAAATGGCCCCGTTTCACCGGTGGTCTCCCCCTAATAACAGCCACTGATCGACAAGTCCCGCTGCTTGTGGCCTTGGGCGGCATCCACTACCACACAGTAACATACGCACACCCAGGCCATTTAACTGCTGTAACATGAGCGCCAAATAGATTGCGATGACCTAAAACAGATCTAATTATGAGAAAATATAGTAGGGTCTAGTTGGTGTACAGGCTACTGGGTTAAGTAAAAATAGTTCCGAACAAGCATCTAAATCCAGCCATCTGACCACACATTGTCTTCAAACGTGCACTTGAATACATGGTCCCATAATTTGATCCATGGTTGTAGGCTGCTCATATTTTCTTTCCAAAGACTGATGTTGAGATCAGGTTTGCGGAGCTACACCAGGAGGAACATTGTTACTAACTAGAAGCAAAAACAATTGGCTTATGTCACAATGGTAAGATACAAAAATAATCGATTTCCGCGCTGTGGAAGATTCACATACGAATAGTAGGATACCGGTGTTTTACAGTGTTTTCAGCCCATGAGAAGGTCAGTGCTGCAGCCTACAAGGTTATTCAAACATCCGTGAATGAAGCAAACTCCAGCTTGACATCGCAGCATGAAATAAATCTCAGCATATTAGAGCCCCTTTATTAAGAGAGACTATCGTTGGGTCACTAGTTGGTGCAGAGGCTGGTTTTGTTGCCGTGGTGGGAGGAAACAGGTAATTTGATCTGTAGGGTAATCTGGATAAGCAAGGACATGTTTACACCACAAATGAGCTCTGAATATTCTCCAGTGCACTTTGCTGAATGGGAGCTGCAGTGCCCTAATGAGGTGTATACGTCCTTTAAATGTGATTTACACGATTGCTCGAGCATGTAAAAATGAGCTAAACAGAAATATGATCGGAGCAAAACCACAAAGTCACAAAAGGTGGACAAAGACTGGTGTTTGAAATTACTTTACTTGCCACAGCTAATTATCTGCCTCATATCAAAGGCAACTGCTAGCGATATCTTCTCCATTCGTCCAGGCTGGTGTAAAGATCCCTAAATGTTAAATTGCTGGATGAAGGAGAAACGTCACAACATATATGCTCAACATTCTACCCACTCTCCTGTCTCATTTGAGGGCTTTCCGAGTTGCCTTGAAAGTCACCCTTCTATAAAAACAAACCTCCCACTTTTGGTACGTTCTATTTTTAAATTCAGACCATTCCTCAGAATATTAGCCATTCCACGTCTATGAAAAGAAGTCTCGGTTTAAAATACGTTCTTTGGGGGTGGCGGGCTACATTCTCCTTTTCCCATGGGCGTACTGAAAGTGGCCGTCTCTAGCCCGGGACGGGGGGGACGGGGGGGTCAGGGGGGGTCGAGGGGGAGATATGAGTCTGCGTTGTTCAAAAGTCCCAGGCTCGACCTCACACTGTAAAATGACTTTATTTCACATTTATTGATTGGAATACACTTTTTCTCAACAAATTTGACCTTTGACATCCAGGCATTTTTATGTATGGACCCTTTACAGTGTTTGTCATTTGGAATGTTACAATTCCGGAATGGAGGCGACTGGAGCAAAAGTGAGTTCACTTCACTACAAAAAAGTAGGATTTCTGTTGAGGGATAGAATAATTCTGAGCATACAATGAAAAAACTATTGTGGTCAGCAACATATCTGTAAGTGTTAATGTGTACATTAAATAAACATACAATGTGAGGTACATTCACTAATGTTTCCTACCCAGGCTCTGACATCACCTACATGTAGCAGAGTGGTAGTCATTTGTCAAAACCATCTTCATTTGCAATATTTTGTGGCTAATGCTAATTTCTCTATTGAAAATGTATTATGGTCTTGCCTCCAGTCGCCTCCATTCTGGAATTTAGAACTTTCTGTTTACAAACTTTCACAGGGTCTATAGAGTGAGACCTAAATAATTATTACAACTTAAAGTTAAAAAGCAAGACTGTATAATATAGACCAAAAAATACACGTACACTTCTTTTTAGCTTCAAAGCCAAGGTGATTGCAAAATGAGTTATGGTGGGGTGAATAAAACTTGCAAGAATGAGTGCACCAACTCAAGCAGCATTATGATGAAACCCATTAATTGCATTCTTTCAGTGTATTTATGACAGGGCTTTTTTTACTGAAAGAAAAATGGATGGTGGCCCTGAAGGGTAAAACATATACATACATTTCTGAGATGCCCCCACAAAAAACAAAATGCACACACAATTTCAGAAGCACGCACACAAAAATCAAAAGCGCGCTCCCAGTTTCAGAAGGGCAATTGTGTGCGCGCTTCTGAAATTTGTGCATGTGTTATGCCCTTCAGAGCCACCGTAATACGCCCACCAAAACAGTTGCATTGTTCTCCTATGAGACTTATTTTAGTAAACATTAATATTGGATTTTACAGTGCACAAATAGCCCAGCTCATTCCTATCTTGGCAAGAGCTCCCACACCACTGTTGCTCTGTTTCGCTTCTGGGCAAAACCTGAAGTGCTGGCGGGAAGACTGGAGGATAACATGAACCCCGCTGGCTCCCAGACTGAATTTATAATACAGCAAATTCAGCTTGTGGCCACCAGAACCGGAGTCTACTCTTTCATATGTGACCTCTGCAAAATCTGGACACTGAAGACTATATCCTTAAAACTGGTCAGAGATAATCGCTTTGTTGTAAGGCTGTTGCTGTGAAATGAAAAATGTTGCCGGTAACACATCTGCGCAATGAGGGTGTTTTCCCATTTACTCATTTAACCCGAATATTCCTCAATGGGTGGCTAAATAAACTGAGGCACAGGCTAGGACACATAAAATAGGTGGGTATGGTTATGATAGTATGGTGATTAATTTATTTTCTCTACTCTCAGGAGTTCACGGAAGCCTATTCCAGCTACTCTGTCCAGTATGGGGTGAACGTTGAACAATGGACAGTTAATCACAGCATTCAAATTTGAGCCACAACCCTCCATTCCACTGTAAAAAGTCATATGTCCATTGAGTTATTGTGACTTCATTCTATCATTTATTTTTATTTCGTTTTTTTGTGCAACTCATTCTTCTAAGTGAAAGATCTTTTCGTATGCTATAACCCACCCCCCATGTTCGTATAGCAGAAGAGTACATACATTGAAAAATATTATTATACAACTTATATTATTTTATTTTTTCACGATTGTTTTCCCCAAATCCTGAGATAATTAAGAATATAATGAGAAAACAACTACAGTTTTCCCGAAATTTAAAGATAAGAATAATTTTAAAAAATCTCTCTCTCGTTATAACAACATAATTATCTCGGGATTTTGGGAAAATGATTAATTAAAAATAAAAATCTTAGGAAAACTAATAAAAAATAAGATGCAATGTAAGTCCTCTTAGGGCTTCCGTAAAAGAGTGAGTTGTAGTGAAACACCCTCATTGTTATGTGGAAATTAATTATTAAATGAAGTTACAATAACTTTTAACAGGTCTGTAACCTACAATGACTTAGATGTGGCAACCATACCATGCCCACAGCCTCACCACACCACAATCATCTCTCTAAACCATTGTGATTGGCCAATGTTTTGTGTACTGCCTGAACATACATATTGTAATCCTTAATAATAAAGCCAAAATTGTACTTATATTAAGATATAATTAAGGTTATACCCATTATAATATATACATTTCAAATAATGAAATGGAATGTAAGATGCTCATTTAGTATGCTCATTTTGTATGCAAGACTATAATGAACTTAACCTTAACAGTTGAGCCTGTCACATTGACTTTGACCAGCAAAAACACAACAATAAATCATTCAGAGTTAGCATTATTTGGAAAACTGAAGGAATGCCTTGCTGGAAGTTCTCCCTGAAAGCAAGAAGTACCCAATCGCTACAAGTTCAGCTGTCCCAGGACCATAAAACAAGTGAACTTTCACACACATTCGACTGTCAGCATGCTTTAGTATCTCTTAAAATTGTCTGTCACCATCTGCTAAATAACCGAGAAGGTCAGAGGATGATGTTCATAATGACGATGTTTTTTTGTTTGTTTTTTGACAACTACATTTTCACAGATTTTGGACATTTCCAGCTATTTCTTTCCCATCTAAGCCTTTAAAGATCTATGAATCAAACACTGACAATCATACATTATATTTATGGAAAAGCCCAATTAAACAACCCTTATACTACCCGCTGCCACCCACTGTAAAGAAAACAGCTAAATAAAGTGAACAAGGCCATATAGGGAGAGGGTGGCAGCTCTGTCACCACAAGGTTGTCTCCCGTTCCCCCCTGAGATATTTTGGGAGCTGACGTCTAGACGATAGTACTAAAAAGAGCCATTAATCACAGCAGGCTCAAGATACAGGCCGCAAGCATGGAACACCACAAAAACACAATGACAGCCAATAGGTGTTTTTAGTGGATTTCAAATCAAGTTATACACTCAATACAGTTTTTGTTTTTTATTTGAAATAAATTATCACTGTCCTGCAATTAAAACATAATATAGGCCTACTGCATTGAAGATGGTCTATCTGATTTTGTGAAACTGAAAAAAAAAAATTAACTAGGCCTGTGCTGTTGTCCCCGATACAGGTGTATATCGGCAAAGCGGCCCCATACGTCTGCCACAACTGGCACCAACGGGCACCTTAATCAGACTGTGTGATTTCTAAGGGTTTTAATATTGTTAATGAGCAATTAAGAGGCCCTGCCCCCAAACTATGACAAACCTGGGAAGGGTCTATTTTAAACTTTTTTGATTTGTCTGGATGATTTTTTTTTCCAAATTTAGAAAAAAATCCCTAAAACTACATTCTTCTTTCAGTCTATAGGGGGCACTATAGAGGAAACTACCATCATATTGGTCAGATGTGTTCAGGGTCGGGGGGTCATTAGGTATTTCAGGTTTGAGCCTAATCGGGTAAAGTATGTGCAAGTTAGAGGCTGTCAAATATACCTGACTTCACCATTTCAATTCAAAATGGCCGACTTCTTGTTTGTTGTAGGGTGGGGTCATAATAATATTTTATGTTGGGTACACTGTGGAGAATCACTGTACCAAGTTTCATTGCTCTCT
>JAVQKC010204226.1:0-20369 GCA_036025475.1 Philypnodon macrostomus | reverse complement strand
TGAATGCAATGCGCCGGTTTGGCTGATCATTTATTTGTGCTAAAGTAAATTGTCGAAAATTTGAGTCCCCGTCCAAGCACACGCTGTCGTTGTGTCCCTGGGCAAGACACTTAACCCACATTACCTAGGAATGAATGTGGCCAGGTCGCCATTGTAAATGAGAATTGGTTCTCAATTGGCTTACCTGATTAAATAAAGGTTAAATAAAATAATAAAAATAAAAGTAGCCAGTGATTGTATGTCAATCTTGACTAATAATAGTGATTTTTAATACAAAATCAACTAAAGGATGCACAATTCAGCGGTCTTTCAAATATTTATTGTGTGCAGCTGCAAGTATGCATTTTAAATCAACTAATCTTTTATCATTTTATAGTGGTCGTGAACAAAGTCATGATATGTTGTAAAAAGGAACTTCTTATTTGATTAACTCTAGATAATTTATGATTCTGTGAAATACCCCTGCAGTATCCTCATTTTCACCATTTAATTTGACCAGCTCCATTTTGTTTGGGCCAAACACAATTATGCCTGTTGCAAAATGGTTTGTTTTTGTGACATTGCTTTGAGGATCAGAGTTTGCCGCCGACTCCATTGATTGAAAGTCCAGGGGCCACAGACATACTGCCATCTTGTAATTCACTCACACAACAACTAGATTAAAAAAGGGATGATGGAGAAAATGACAAAGGAATTTCAAATGATATTCTGATGCTAATGAATGAGAAGTTTTTTATAGTTATGAAGTGTCCGTTAAATGATCATCTGCCTCGCATTGTGGCTTACATTCATTTGGTCTTAATTAATCCATGTGGCTGGAGTTTTCAAATATAATGTAGACATGTCTTTATATTGGACCATAATCAAACATGAACCCTCTGAGACTAACCTGACACATTTTGTATTGGCCCATTCTGGAGTTTGATTATTGTGTTAATTTTGTCTGCACTGAAATACCGACTAAGTACTTTTAATTTGACTTTTGTGATTTATTTTTTAATTTATTTATTTTAAATTTAATTAAATTTTCAGGTGAAATGCAGGGAACGGTGCACCGTCGACTTCTTGAAGACAGAGCAGGAGAGCTTAAGGCTGGTACTGTACTGCTTCTGAAACAGGTACATATGAAGAAATGTTCAAATTACGACTGGGCATAATGAAAATTGTATGTAACATTTCAGTGGCACCACATTTATTCAGAAACAAAAATAAAACATGATCGAGCAAAGATGAAAAAAAGTCATCTGGTTTGTCACCTATAAATAATGTACCACCAGTTCACCAGTGTAAAGCCTGGCCCTTGGTTGAAATGACCTATTTTTACATTACATTGTGATCTGCTCATGTAAAAAGTAATAGGAAATTGGTTCTTCTTTGTATTTGCCCAGGTTGGAGTCTTTTCCCCTTCTCATCGTAACCATTACCTCAACGTGACACCCAACAACCTGCTGCGGGTCTACTCTCCTGATGGGGCCTGCCTCTCTTCCACTCAGCAGCTCCCCCCACTGGCTCTGGTGAGAATTAAAAAAGTCATGAGGAAAGTCCTCTGTCAGGCTGTCAGCTTTTATATACTGCAACAATTGAATGAAATTTAGGGGAAAGTTTTGTAATCAATTTTATATCTTATGATGAGCTTTTTATACGGCTATGATTTTACTGTAATACACATTATCAATGTGATTCTAATACAATTGAGTAAGGCCAAGCAAAAATACTTTACATTGACTGGCAGAAGCTTTAGCATCTCAACTAGCCACAATTTAGCTGCTAAAATAAACTGGGATGTATCAAATATTTATACACAAATATGTGTGTATAGGCACCTTTTTATACTTGTGAATACTTAATACTAATATTTATAGGTGACAATACAAATTAAACTTTTTCACTTTTATCCTATAGAAACCTTCAGAACGCTATCTTAGCCCCATTATATTTTATTTGTGTTTCACAAATGAATAAATGTGGTACCACTGGGAAAAAAAACACATTGTATGATTTTGAAAAATGTTACATCACATTTTTATTATGCCCAGGCTTTTATATGAATAGATGACAAAACACATTTAAACACACTCTTAAAAAAGATGATTCTACTTTCACTTTTCAGAAGCAGTACGGCTGCTTCTCATAATACTAGCATAGTAGTGCTATCCTGATATCCTGGGGCAATTATACAAATATAGCTACATATTAAATCACGTAAGCCCTCTTTGGATAGTTTCATTTCTGATGATTTTCTAAAGAGACTAGTAAACACATTTGTCAGGTGATCTCTAGAAAAGATGACCCTAGTGTTCAGCTTTTTTAAAGATATAAAATAAATCTGTATATTTTTATCTAGGAGCCCATGTCATCAACTCCGTCTCCCAGTGTCCGTCGGGAGCCTGTGTCCAGGATGCAGCTGCTTTTTGACGAAGAAGATGATGAAGGACATGAGAGAGATGGTGATGCTGAGAAGAGCATAGATCCACATGGTTCACTGGACAAGACCTTGTCAAAAATCAACCCCCAAAAGCCGGCAGCGGCGCTTCAAGACTCCGGATGGGGAGCAGGTGGGTACCATGACAACACTATTCTAGTCACATCCAGGGTTCACTTAAAGTCACACTTGGGGAGAAATAGTTTTTGCTGAGTACAGCTGTATTTGTGTCTGGCAATGATTTGAGACTGTAAAGAGTTGACTCTGTGACACAAAGACAGCCAATCTCTAGATATAGTCTCGGAGCACGGCAGGACAAAGTTTCACAAAACCATTCAACACAAGAGTGACACTGTATGACCTTTAGGCTCACGGCCAAGGTCAAACTGTGCCCTTTTTCAAACCGTGACACAACTCACTGCACAACAAGACACCTTGGACGCAGACTAGTACAAACATGAGGATAATATGTAGGTACAGTATTTCAGTGAAATCAATTTACCAGAAATGCGTATGTACGAACAACTCCAGTCATTTTGGGTTGTACCATTGATACATTGCAATAGTGTGCAATAACCACGTTGAATTATTCATTAACAATACGCCTGAAACATAAGAAATAGGCTTTATTAATTTACCGGTAGACATTTTGTACAAGTAAGACACCAGTTTTGTTTTATGAAGAGATGCAAGGCTCTAGACTCACTGGGCAAAATCAAAACCTGCAAATTTAGAACTCTGTTCAAAGCAATTGGCATAACATAGTGTTTGACTTGAGTTGTTTTTTTTTCCACTAATAATCTGATCTCTATAATATAATAATAATATTGTATTTAGTGACGGACATTATCTTTTATATTGTGTGTGCAGTCTATTATTTGATGTGTGTTCTAATATTATACAGCCCACACCATTGCTGCCACATTGCATGAGATGCTCACTTGATGCTACATTTTTCCTTCATGTCTTGTTTCATGTTTTCTGTTGCAGACGACCTTGATGAACTCCTGGGAGAATTACCTGAGGACATGTACAGCGTCTGATGTCAACTAAACAAAGCATCTTTTATAGACTTTGACTGAGACTGGAGTTGCTCACTATACTGTGTTTCTCTTTTGAAATATTCTGTCTTTCATCTGGCTGCTAAAGAATGTACATATTTGTTGTATATAGTTCTATGTAAAGTTTGAGTAAAAAAAAAAAAATATTATCCTTTTGCTGTTTTGTTGAGCATCACTTACGATAAATGTTATAAAAGGAAGTGAGCCAAAGGAAACATATGCACTATAATTAATTACACAGCTTTAAAATCAGATGTCTTATGTTATTGTGAAGACAGTAATTGGCTTGCGGAGGAAGACGAGTGTGTTCTTATCTATTCTCGCACCTGCTCCAGTGACCTTGAAATTAAATAATCTACTGACGTGACGTAACTTTGAGAAGCATATGTACATTCACTGGTTACTATTAGGTAGAACTGTTTACTAAGTGTCAAGATGGGAAAATATTTAACTGACTTTGTATTGTTTATAGAGAATACAGAAAAAAGATGAGTGTATTGTGTTGATGCTGGAGGTCAGAGACTAGGCAGACGTGACCAAAGTGGCCCTTGACCGGTCCATGGCTTGGTAACGCTATCATTGGAACTACTGTATAATACTGAATTTTGAGGACATTTAAAGGCACAATTACCATTTGAGCAGAAAATGCATTATTTGTTTGCATCAATGTTTGGACAATAAACTAGATTTGCCCAATGATGAAAAAGTCAAACCTTTCGCACAGTGCATTTTTCATTGGGTAGCTCATCTCTACAGGTTATCGGCCCTCCACAACAGACCCCAGTCTCAATGTGGCACTTGGGGGGGAAAAAGTAATTTCCCACCCCTGCATTAAGGTATGTGGAAGTCTAAACACACATGTCAAATATTGAATTAGGTGGGTTCCAGCAGCAGAAAACCACATCTGATCTAAGAAGTGTATTGTGAGTGTATGTCTGTATTTTCCACTGTTATGTCATCCGTAACCTCTATTTTTATCCATATCCATTTCCCTTGGCCATAGAGCAGAGTGGATAAACTATGACCCGGCTTGTTTACTGTGCATTAAGGGCCATATTCAAGCTTTTCTGGGGTAATCTCGGTACGTCCCATGGGGTTCACGTCTTTGCGCAGGCCGGTTTCTATGTGCACACAGCCAGGGCTTCAAGATGGCGTTGGACTAAAGAGAACCACTCAGGGAGGCTTTCCCAACAGGAGTAAGACCCAGATCCAGGCTGCTTCCCTCTGCCTCATGGTAACAGATTCAGGTTAATCCTCTTTCTGCCTTTCTGCTTGTGATTCATGCGCACACAAACTGCTTTATGTTCAAACCAGGAAAAAATGCATTGGGTATCAAATGCACTGGCCACTTTATTAGATCGTTTGTGTACCTAATTTTTATTTTTTGGATTTAACCATGACATTCAAATCTCCATCTCATCTTAATTTTGACTCTTGGTTTTACCTTCATATGTCTCATGCCTGTATTGCATTGTATAGCCTTCATAGAATGTGTTACATTACTACAATTAGGCAGCTGTCCCTAATAAAGTGGGTAATGTAGATCTTTAGGTTTATTCAATGTTGTTGGACTTACCCTTGAGATTTGAATACCCTTCAGATTAATTTGATTAAAAGTGACATTTTTGTTTTTCGCTTCCATTAGGGATTTTTTCTTTTCTTTGTTTGGTCACCTTGTATTATCAGCAATGTCAAATTCACATTTTTAGTTTGTGCTCTAAAGATTATATCATCTGCTTATTGCTATTTGGAGTTGAGACTGAGGGGCACTTATCCCAGCAACTATGGGCCTTTGGTTGGGTAAACCCCGGACAATGGACAGTTAGTTAGATGACATGCAAACTCCACTTACCGGTACTTACCTCCCCAAGGATTGAACCCACAACCTCCTTGCAGAGAAACAGGAGCACCAACCTCTAACATATTCCCTTCATAAGCATAAGGATTGCCCATTTGACAATTTCCTTTTTGTATTATCACAATTTCATTACGCATTTTCTAAATGATTGTGCTTTTTATTATATGTTTATTATTATTAGTACTTCATCTTAGCGAGTCTAACGGTTCTTCCGATCCAAAGTATTTCATTGTATTTTTTGACCCTGTGTTGAAATGTGCGTATGACAAATAAAAAAAATAAACTTGAAACTTGAATTACACGGATGTCATTAATACATGGTGTTAAATTTGGTATAAAACAAACGTAAACCAGGTCTAACCAAAGACTAATTCTAGTCTCCATTGGGACAAAGTCAATACTAAGTACTCCTGAGAACCTAAAGAGTCCAAGTACCACAGGTTGAATCTCTGACAGCTAAAACGCCAGCTTACCATTTATCATTTGTCTTGTTATCAACGGGGGTAGTGTGAACATGCAGCCTGCCTGTTGATCTCCTGGTGGACATCATTAGTCAAGTTCATGAGCTGAAAGAGCATGGAGCCACTGTGCCGTTTCAGTGCTAAAATCTTAATTAGAGATGAGGGCCAGTCCATGCTTGTTATCATCAAATCTAGCTAATTAGGGCTTTCACAAATGAGGAGCTTGATTTCAGACAACTTCTTCACTGAAATAATTTGCCTTTCAACTTCAGTCTCTTCCGACTCCTAACAATCTCTAATTATTTGCTTCTAAGAGCTTACTGGGCTTCATAATCTATTAAGATATTTGAAAAACATATCTTTTTCAAGCAACAAATACTGCCTTTTTATTGTTTACTTGACAAGCTCCCAGGACATAAAACTGGTGAGGGATGAAAATGAGTGAAAATGTGTTATTTTTTAGTTTCTTCTCAAAACAATAGTTAATGAACTAGATCTATGGAAAGATGAGTCAGACTTTAAATGCATAAACAATGAATCTTGTAATGTTATTGATGTTTGGGGTATTTTCATCCTCTGTCAAAAGACTAAAGAAAAACAACTAAAAGACTTCTTGAAGTTGGCCACGTGTGCCTGTCCCAGCAACTATGGGCCTTAAGTGGAATACACAGTCATTATATTATTTAGACTAGGGGCAACTTAACCACATGTATGAGAGAGAACCCACTGTAACACGTGGAGGCAGGTGAAGTCTGTAAGCTTATTGAAATAAAGACGCTGTTCTATGATGTAATGTTATGTCATAATTATTTTTACATTTTACATAGAACAGCGTCAGATAGTCAATTTGAAGCGTTTTTTAAATATTTTTATTTATTTCATTATTTCGACTTTTTTCTTATTTTAAGAAACTTATGGAGTGCATCTTTTAAAAAATTTTGCACTATACAAAAATCAAAATACCTCTTTAAAAGTACATGGAGAAAGGTTTTTATTATTATTTATAATTTATTATCATTCCACTGTTTCCCAATGAATGCGGTATAGAATCCACAGTGAATATGTTTGCATAACATACATGAGAGTGTAAAAAACATACTGAATTATAAATAAACACTATATGGGCTTTATGGCACAGGGAAGCCGAAACATTGGTAAAATATTCTTCATCATATGCTGTGAATCTCCCAGTCAAGGCAAGGCAAGAGGCATTTGGGGAAAATATATTCTACATGCTAACACAATTAATTCAAACTGTAATATCTATTTGCGTAAGAAGCACGATAACATACAGTCTCATAATCCCAGTCAAGAAGGCAGTTTTATGCATAGCTTGGACTCAGCAGACTTCTACATAATGCACCACTGAGCCTGTTTACATTAATACCTTGCAAATGAATATGAAGTAATATGGTAAGAAGACTTAACCAAAATAATCTGGAAAATGGCCGTGTGTTGGATGAACAATAAGTCTAGAGACGGTTTAATCCTTGTAAAACTATTCTCATTATACCCCAGAGGAAAAAAAGAGATTTGCTTAATTAAGTTGTTAAGAAACCATCATACCCTGCAGCTGCCTGAGACCACTGTAGTTTGGAAGAGAGCTTTGATGGACTGGCGTGACTGCAAGAGTGGCGTCCAACTGTTTCAACATCAAGATAGAAATCAAAATTATATCTCAACTACTGTCAGTCTTTTTCTTTTTGTGTGCGTTTCTCTGTTGAGCAATCGAGAAGAAATAGTATATATATCTTTATAAGCCTACATAAGAAGAAGGCCTGTTTTTTTTTCATTGTGTGGCAGAGTGAAAACAAACTTAAAATGCATTTCCTACCATCGTAATCTTTGGATAATTCACACAAACGTTCATTTAGAAATGGACTTGAGTTTGATGAATCTTACACAAAAAGATCAAACATGCCGCAGTGACATTATTTAGACCCAGGTGATAGTGATTTATCTTTTTGTAACTAGTAGTGAATGAAATAGTATAGGCCTAAATATGGGCATGCTTGAGTTTTAAAACAGACTAAATCAAGTTCGTAATAATACATAATTTGACAGCCTGGGTAAATATCACGCAACCTTTTAATAACCTGCAGTACACTGTAATCACCTCTAGGAAGCGCTTTGTGTTTTATTTGACTGATTATAGTGCAGGGAAGTGAACGCGCCATCTGAAGTCTACCAGCAACACGTGACGCCTGTTTTGACGTAAAGCTTCACGCGCCATCCAGGAGCACAGGTGCTGAACTGTAATTATTAATTAATTATAACGCAACTGGAAGAACTACTGGGGATTTATTTCATGCCTAAGCCTTAAATATATTTTTGTCTGTAGTCCAAGTCGAACCTTTGGACGCTTGCCTACATTACACGTGGTCAACATGGTAAAAGGTGGGTCAATTTCAACTCTATGGTCATTTTTATCCACTGTATCTTGGATGCCACATATGTTATATATTATTGAGTTGAACAGTGTAAAAGATAGAACGCTGGAAGAAGTACTATGCAATATTTTGGAAGTTAAAAATTAACCTTATAAACACGAGAGGCTCCATAATGCTTTATAATATTCCTGGTAATCTATCTATCACATATCGAAGTGTTCTTGACCTAGGGCCCCAAGCTTTTTGCCAGTGTTCGTTCATAACGGTTCTTTTTTCACATCTGAATTGAACGCTGTACTTCTTAACGGCCATTGTAGCCAAGAAAATGTTTTATTTTTGTCAGTTTGCTATGTTTTAAATTATTTTTAAATGAGCATAAAACCCAGGTTATCACATTTTTAGATTTTACTATCAAGGACACGTTTACGGAAACTTAGAAAATAGACATTACTGGGAAAAAAAATTCAGGCGCATTCGTTTCCATGACAACGCGACTCCTTTAGTGAAAGCCTTTTTTATTTTTCTGTCAGTCATAATGCTACTGGGAGGTCAGACTCCTCCCACTTAGATATGAGATAACGAGTCTTGATTCAAACCGTTCCAGTGAAATGATCTGGCGTCAACAAACACATTAGCATTAGCAGTTAGCTCTAAGACATGACGTCACAGCGAGTTTGGGGTTCCAAGCTTGGAACGCAGCCTAATTTACGAGTCGTAAAAATCAACTGGAACGGCCCAACTCGGAAACTCAGCAAAGACCATTCATACTCCCTAGTGGAACAGACTCGAGTTGTGTCTTTTCAAGTGAACTGCGAGCCACAGCACACGTACGAGAGAGCACCAGCAATAAACATCGCGTCAGCGTCTGCATTTCTGACAAATGTTCTTGGACACCCAGACGAAAAAAGTTCTGCTCAGCTGATGTGTCAAGAACAGACAGAACGGAACTGCCGAACTAGGGCTCCGAGAAATAAACTACATTACATTTCTGTTCTCGGAGACCCAAGAATTATGAATTGGCCTTAAGTATGAACATTTAAAGTTGACAGAAAAGAATAATAAAATTGTATTTGTTAATAT
This sequence comes from Philypnodon macrostomus, assembly GCA_036025475.1. NCBI lineage: Eukaryota > Metazoa > Chordata > Actinopteri > Gobiiformes > Eleotridae > Philypnodon > Philypnodon macrostomus. Next base: position 11,097 of record JAVQKC010204226.1, on the reverse strand, counting down.
TCAGTCACAAGGGTCTGTCACAGCCACCGAGGGCATGATGCTGTGTAGGATACATTAGTTAAAAATACATATACACATAATATGTTGATAATATATTTTCTTCAACTGTATGCCCATATTGTTGCGTATACGCTGATAATAATGTTGATGGGCGTGATAAGTATTCTATTTCAGTTTTGACTCACTTATTAGAATGCACAGAAGCTGAATAGAGCTCATAGTTGCTGAATAGGCACCAGTGATGGGCAACCTCTAACAACAATAAATATATGATGAATAAATGTATCATTGCTTAAGCCTTACAGCCTTGAGCCACAATGTTTTGCTTTGAGACAATCCACAAACCAATAAGCATATGATAGCCTATACTGTAATATATTTATATATTTTCATTCCATCTAAAGGATTTTCTCACACTACTCAATTCATTTCCTACACTACCTTCCTCTTTCCTTTTCATCTTTCTCATCTTCTAAGATCTCCATGCTACCAAATACTTGCAATATAATTTCCCAAACCATTAAGTTCATATCTCCGTATTACATCTGTTTACTTGTCCTGTAGCTGTGATGTAACATGTCACTTCCCTCTCCGTGACATCCCTGTTCAGCTCATCGTGTGACCACACTTCATCGCTCACTTGTGGTTATTTTAGTCACCCTACCCATATTATTTTTGTATCCCTCCCTTCAACCTACACTACGTCTCTGCAGTTACTCCCCTGTCCCTACTTCTGCTTCACTTCCCATGACATGCACCCCCCCAGCCACCCATCACCACCACTACAACCCCCCCTCTCCTTTCTCCTTCTCTCCACTATCAGTCTTTCCAACATCCTCCCGGTTTGTATCCATCCATCACAGTGTTGTATGTCCTATATAGGAATTTATATGGCAAAGAGACAAATGATAGTAGAAAATCTATTCATGAAAAGACTTTGGTGAGAGCGTAGTGCAAGCCAGAGTACTGTATAGAGTCGCCTTGCCACCCCCCGCCTGCCTGCCTTCTCTCTCTCCCGTCTCTCTTCCGAGCATGTGTGCGCGATTCCCGCTTCTCCGGCTGCTTCGTTGCTTTTCGCTGCCGTTGCCTCTACCACCACCACCGCCACCACGGATGCGCTGAGAAGAAAAAGAAGACAAGCGAATGGATGTATTTGGCCAGAGGAAAGCGGGAGGAGTTTGGCTCGGCACGCAAGACTAAGCTTAACCAGCGGATATCCTCAACAACATCTCCCTCACTTCTTCTCTGTGTTTCTTTCACGTGCGTGCTCCCGCTGTCACACACCGGCTCGATGTCTACTCGCTAGGCTGAACAGGACAGAGGTGCTTACGAGGCTTGTCATTATAGTTGGAAGCATGTTGAATAGGTAGTGTGCGTCTGGGTGCATGCAGGAGTGACTTGGCTGTGTGTGAGTGTGTGTTTTATGGGGATGAGTTGCTTAAATACTCAGAGCTGCCGGTGATTGGCTCGGTGCTGTAAGTGTCTCTCACCTCTGGCTCCAGGTGTCATAGATCACATACCTCCGGGATGTGTGAGTGAAATAGAGCAGTCTCAAGGGGAGTGAGGAGGCAGGGTTTAGGGGCATTTTGGGATTGGGTTTAGATACACAATTGTATTCACACCTTAACAGTCACTGTAAATGTTCTCTTGCACTTTATTTATTAGGTGTTTTGACCATCCGCATGCTTCTTTCTACAGGTTTCTTTATCCAAGTGTTACTTCTCTTCAGTATAGTATAGAAGGACATTATATATATTGACCTGTTCTTTTGCTGCAGGTGTGAGTGCATTAGGGGGCTCTGGCACTCATCATGGATCTGAAGGAGGCGTGTGGCAGTCAGGGCAGTCAGGAGAGCAGCAGCCTGCGGCCCACCTCCTGGCAGGCCTTCGCTCACTCCAGCACACTGCATGGCATCCGCTTTGTGTTTCCTTATGGGCGCCTTTCTGCCCGCCGCTTCCTGTGGGCCCTGGCTCTGCTGGCCTGTCTGGGACTGCTGGCTTTGGAGAGCACTGAGAGGCTGGCTTACTTCCTGTCTTACCCCCATGTGACCAGTGTGGACGCGGTGGCGTCCAGCATCCTGGTGTTTCCGGCCGTGACCATTTGTAACCTGAACGCTTATCGCTTCAGCCACCTGACGCGTAATGACCTATACCACGCCGGAGAGCTGCTGTCCCTGCTGGATGTGCACCTGGCCATCCCTCAGCCTCACCTGGCTGAGCCGGACGTCCTGGCTTTCCTGGAGGAAAAATCCAACTTCACGGCCTACAAGCCCAAACCGTTCAGCATGAAGGAGTTCATCGAGCGGGTCGGTCATGATCTGAAGGAGATGATGCTCTACTGCCGCTACCAAGGCCAGGAGTGTAGCCACGCCGACTTCAAAACCGTGAGTCTCTAATTTTTTATTCTAAATGTCACTTTACTCTGGGCTCAGTGAAAGCTGCAGCAGTCTGCTCCACTGAGTTGTTCAAGTTGTGTGGAGGCCTAAGTTTGCAGAGATGGGCATTGTTTTTGCTTCCAGTAAAGTTGATGTATGCTGATAGTTGCTCTTTCCTCCCACGCTGCTGTGCTCAGTCTCCTGCTGCGCTCCTCCTCCTGGGACTCTTGTGTTGGGTTGAGCAGGTTTGTTCAACAAATAGGTTTTCTCTTATTGTTGTCCTTACACTCAACAAAACTGCATTGACTTTATGGGCACAAACACTTCTCACACAGTTCAGTACAGCTGATATCTGGCATTTGAGGTATAGACTTTCCCTAAAACAGCTGCTTTTTTCATTTGATAGTAATATTTATAGTTTGCTTTTTATTTTAAAGGATCAGATTCCATTCTCTATAATTTGTTTGTTATGTGTGAGAACATAAATCACAAGAGTTTTAGAGCAGCCTATGTTGTACAGATTACAAAGGTCAAATACAGATTGAATGATTTTATATTGGTGTCATGTTTGACAAACTCAGAAAACCAAGTTGACTTTGATGTGAACAGCCAACATTTTAACTGCCCACTTGTTGGATACTTCAGTGCTCTTGGCCGGACTATAAATTTCAAGTGAAACGCTGGAGAGCAAAATTCGAGTTGGAGTGTATTTTGGCCGTATAAATATATTTTTTCAACAATTCTTACACATTCTTACAATGTTTTGGGGAAATTACTGTGTCTGCAAGAACCTGTAAATACCTTGTTTGCTGTATTTTTACCTGAATACCCTTCCTCTTAATCTCAGGCAATCCATCATTTATGTCTACAGGTCAGTGCAGCTGGCTTCAATGTTTTGTTTTACTTAATTACTAGAATACACAAATCGTGTTTGTTCTCCAAATTATTTGACCTTTACAAAAGATCGACCAAACCATCAAATGGTACTTTGCAAGGCAACAACGGCAAAACTATTTGCTTACAATATAATATGCTATCTGAAAGTTAGATAAACATTAGCATAGTTCTTTAACTAACTTAATCTTTAAAAATGAAAAAGTATTTTTTTATGTATACATTTGTTATAAAACCAAAGTGGTTTAATAATTGAAAATAATAGTAAATTGAAGTCAGATCAGATAAATTGAGGCTGTAGGAAGAACCAATCTAAAGATGTCTAATGCTAATGTTTTACAGGGTAACTTCTTTGGCTCTTAATCAGGTTTATATTTCTATAGTTTTTAGTTGTCTCCTCATGTCATGTCATAGGTAAGATGTCTCATAGCATCACGTCAACGGCTATTGCCCTAAGAGCAGCTGGACTTTCTAAATCAAGCTCTCGTATTTTTTCTGCTGACTCAGAATTGTATCAACAAGATGCTGCTGTTTGTTCGTCAGGCTAAAGGTGACCAGTGATGCGTGTACGTTGTAAACATTAGGATACTACTACAGCACTGCCTTTAGGGACCTGATTCACTTAATGAGCTGTTCATGTTGGTGCAATAGTAGTGATAAAATACTCTAAGAGCTCTGGAGGGGATTCAAATCTTGTTTTAATCAGGACACAGTTGGTCAGGTACAATTAAGGTCACAGAGGATCACTGAGCCTGCTATATTTTTTATATGATTTATTGTGGTAAAACCAGGGGATGCGATGGCAGAGTGGTTAATGCTATTGCCTCATACCAAAGAGGTTGTGGGTTTGATCCTAAGACTGGTGAACTACAATGTCTCTGGGTGAGGTCTGTATATCCTCTCTGTGTTGTCCAGCTTCTACTAAATTTGAGTGAATATGTACCTGTTACTGCATCTCTCTGCCTCTGTGTCAGCTCTAACTAACCGACCACTGACCTACGGCCCATAGTTGCATAGGCTCCAGGGCAGACACCCATATCCCTACATGAACAGAAGAATATGAATGAATTTATTAGTATCCTGTGAAGTAATTGCATACATAGTTATGCTTCCTTTTGGATGACACAGGTAAAGCCATGTCAATTTGTCAAGTCATACATACATACATAGCATACAGTCAGACATTGATCCAGTCTGCTGCTCCAAACTGGGCTTGTGCTAAAAATGATAAATTTTAGTGAGCTTTTTCCAAGAAAAACATATATTATTCAATGTATATGATGACTCGGAAAGAACTGCCTGCATGGTTATTTAATAGCCCTAGACAGAGCAGAATATAAAAGTAAAGCCACTATTTTAATTCATATCAGTAATGTAATGGTACTGGAAAGTAAACGCATTACTCAGTGTAGATAATTGATGTCAGTGTTAACCTTGTAATTTAGTCAGTTTAGTTTATGATTTCTTCTGGACAGTTTTACATCTGTTTCCCTAGAGCCACTGCAGTGATCAGAGGCTACGGGCCTTTGCTACTTGCTTCAGTGATGGCCAAAAATTTATTATTTTCATAATTTCATTCTGCTGAATCTGCGGGGAGTAAAACCCAGCTTCCTTCATCTTTCACTGTCTTCCTTTTCAGATAGTGTGCTGTGTGTGTTGTTCTCTTCGAAATTATCTTGGGTAGTGTGCCATGTAACTCTGACCTACCATACAAGTTCAAATGTAATCATGTAGAAAAACTAAATATGACTTCAGTTTATACAATAACTAAACTGTAAATATATTCCTTCATCTGTCACTCGTTTAAATTAGACTTACATAGTGCATGCCATGTGGCTCTGACCTCCCATCTTGAGTTCAAATGTAATCACTTTGACAGAGAAGCTACTAGAAGGCACGGTCATTCTCTCTGCCCTCTGCCTGTTGCTGATTCCCCAACACTCACTATCTCTCCTCTTATTTGCGACACACCTTTGCTTTTGCATCTCTAGTGGCCTTTACAAAGAGGAGAAGAGAACATTCAAGAACATAAAATACCTAAAACAAAAACTGCTTGGGTAAACTACATTTAGACAAATACAGCCACAGAGGCACCTAAAATGTATGCATACATGAATGAGTACTCAGACAGACGGGCACTCGAGGGACCCTAGTCAGCGTTTGAGTGACACAGTGATGAATAACCATGGGGAGCGGTAGGGACATGAGGCTGTGATGTGACTGATAGAACTAGAGCAAAAAGAAAAAAGCTGCTGCAGTAAAGCAAGCACCAGTCTTAACATGGAGCAGACTTTTAGTGACTTTTGAGTGTCCAGGTATGGCTGTGTTGCGAATGAATTGTGAGCATTTAAAAAACTGACATTCTATTTAGTCCTGATTTAGCTCTGGTTTCATCCTTGTTCAGACCTGGTTTAATCCTGGTATAGACCCAGTTAGTACCAAGTTTATGCGGGTTGCCCACTGTGATATGGCTAAAGGAAAATCAAGTAATGGTTTAGTCCCTATAGTTAAAGCTGATTTGGATCTTTTATCATGGCATTTTAGACTCACATTAATGAATTCAGTAAGTTTCTAAATATTCAACAGTTATCGCATATCACACATTTTAAAGCAGCCCTGGCATGCAATATGTCTTTATCAATGATTCCTTCTATTTTTCAGATGTGTGCAGGCTCATTTTGTTGATTTATATTTCTAGATAAGCACATCTGCAGTGCTCTCTGACATAAATAAGTACTTTACTGCACTCCTCCTTCAAGGATGCCAAAAATGATAGCGTAACCTGAGCCAAATCAACACCTTCTCTCATCCAGGCAGCACAAGTAAATAACAGGCGGTATTACTGCTTTTAGAGATCCTCACAGGTTTCTTGAAGGAGACAATCAAGTAATGCTTGGAGAATATTCAGATCCATATATGTCAGTCAGGAGGGAAACCCCACTATATCTGCCGTCTGAGTGTGCATGGTGGCAAGGTGGTCACTCCCTGCAATTTGTCTGCAATTTGTCAATGGACAAATTGACTATAGTGGTGTTTGCATGTCCTCCCCATGTTATAGTGGGTTCTCTCCTGCTGCTCTGGCTTCTTCTTATTGTTCAAAGGTTTTATTGTGTTATGATAAACAATGACCTTAAATTTGTCAGTGAATAAATGTGGGAGTGTCTATCAGTGTATATCCATGCGTCAGCCCTGCGACTAACTTCCCATTGTCCACAGTGCATCCCACTTAAAGCCCATAGTTACCAGTATGTCTTTCAGGACACCTAACAGGAATAAGCACAAGATGAATCAATGAATCTGTCTATACAAATAGCTGTATTAACTCGGTTCATTTTTATACAGTTATTGAGGGTGTTGTGGCATTTATGAATATTTATATAGGGCCAATTAAATACAAAAGCACTAAAAGTCATTAAATATGTTCAAATTAAAATGTCTGAAGCAATCATTCTGTCTATAAAACACATTTAAAGTGATTTCCTGTAATGTAATTTGCCTCCGTGCCTGTAGCTGTTTATATGTTGTGTGTCTCATTGCAGGTGCATTAGTTGATTGTCACCCAGCAGACTGCAGGTGTAATGTTTGTATTTCTAGAGCCAAGATAGAGTCTGCTGTCAAGGAGGCTAGCTGGTGTGTCTCGAGCTGTGACTTGGCCTGTGCTGCAGCTGCTGCTTACTGTTGTTGATTTTTTCATGTGTGATTATGGACTGTGATTAGACGCTGATTGATGACACTGACAGTTCACATCCGTGGCTGCCAAACTGATTCATCTGTGTGTCTCTGGCCTCTTTGCTCCCATCACATTTATATATAGCTCTACAGAAGTGGGGAAAGTAACCAACCAAAAAAGGAGTTAGGTCTTCGGTGGAAAAGCTTCTCAAGAGTCTGGTTCATTTTTGTAGACACTCATATTTAAAAATTGATCACAGTTACTTCATCATAATTAAATAATTTATTCAAAAATATACTAATTGCAACTTGATACTACCCACCTCTGTATATCTATGAACCACAGTCCAGGGAGCATCTTCTATTTAGCCTAATATAGCCCTGTTACTGGTCTGCCCTGAGACACACATTAGTCACCTGCACAGAGACTGTCCGAGAGCCACGGTTAATGGGTGTAATGGATAATTGCTTTTGGTGTAAACAGCCAGCACTGCCCTCACCTTGTGGACTGATGATTGCAGGGCTGGATTTGTCTCACCCTCAAAACAGCCCAAACCTTTGGGAAAGATTCAGGTTCTAATCTGCCCTCTCTCCTCTTCCTCTCGCCATCTCTCTGAAGGCATTTTATCCATTTTATATTCATTTCTCAAGATTGGAAAGCCCAGTGCATCACATTAGGTTTTAGAGGATGTGCTGTATTAATCACTAATGTGGCATTATCATGGCATTTTCCTATCCCCAGCAGGCACAGTGTCTGAGTCTTTTAAAGGGCATGAAAGCACCGCTGCCACCCACGAAACACCTCGAGAGGCAGACCTGTTTAACGACAGAAGGGGGAGCTGGACGTGAGCCACCGCAGACAGTCCTGTGGATGGGGCTTATGTGGTAAACACTGCAGCTGTCTCAGGATTATGGTGATGATACACTGTGACATGGTGCTGCCCTGAACATGTCCTCACTTCACTGTTACTGTTAAGGCCACAGTCTGGAGAGAAAGTGTGCAAAACAATCAGGTGGTTAGAAATCAATGAGGAAATGTTTTAGGTCAATTTTCTGTTTTCTAGCATCTGTTTAACTGTTCTAATCAGCATTGGCATGGCATTTTACCACCACTGCTGTGCTGCTGTGAGCAAATGACTTAACATTAGGTCTCTTTTGATCTGATACAACATATTAGATAGATAGCAGTATTTATAGTGCAAGTAGAATCAAATACAAAACTTTAGCCATGGTTTGGTTCATGATTGTTAAAATCAGATTTAAACATAGCTAGAAATAGTTAAGTCCTGATTTGTCCTGATTTATGCTCATTTTGTCAAATAAAGTGGGACTCGTCTCAAATAGACACTTACTTTCTTAGGTGAAGTTTGAGAACCACTGGTCCATTCTATAAGCATTGTAATATTAGACAGCCTTATCACTGGTAATAAACTGCTGTGCAGTTCCTATTACGTACTGCTTAGAGCCCTGCTCATGTGTCTCTTTACTGTTGACCTGCTATAATGACACTGCCACTAACTCTCTCAGTGGCCATTTATTCCTGACCTGGAGGTTTATGTCAACACAAAGAGTGAGTGTGGACATGAAGTCATGGCTGAGTCTGGATGTAGTCTGTCTCTTTCGGCAGAGGGGAGGCTGAGAATGGCACATTACCTCCGCAGCTTCTCATACACCCTCTTCATCACAGCCATAGGAGGAAGAGGAGGTGTGTGTCTTCTGTGAGTTTGCTTCAGGCGGTGTTTACATTTTGTGTTCTTGTGTAACAGGCGGTTATGCTTTGTGCATGGCTGCCTCATGCATCAGGGCTTCACTTCCTTTCAGCAGAGTATCGACTGGGTTTATGAAATCAAAGGTCAGCTGGATAGTTAACTTGAGTATTTGTACATACTGCTGCCTGACTATTAACAAGTTTAGTTCTCCCTTGATAGACAATACTATTTTTCTGTTTTATAGTGTACAGTAGTTGGGATACATTGAGCATTACTGTGTTTGAATAGAAACTGGTGACTAGTACTTTTCACATAGGTTTTACTGTCCTAGATGTAATAAATTACCAGGCTTCTCCTCCTACAATGTCTTTTCAGGACTCGTGATTGTATCTTTTTCAAACCATTCTCTAAAACTTGGTGGTTGTATGTTGAAATCACAGAACACAATGGCACCAACAACCACACCGTGTCCAAAGTCATGAAGATCTTCATTCTGATGCTTGGTTTGAACTTCAACAGGTTTGTCTTGAACATATTTCAATGACTAAATCAATTGCAGGAAGTAGACCTAAATTCTACATTTTGATTTTGAATCAAAGACTGCAGTGTTCAGCTTTTACACACAGGACATTGTTCGCTCTCATTGTTCCAAAGGTGTGACTTTTTGTACTTACAAGCTTGAATAGGTTTGAATAGAGACCAATTTTTTACTTACATGCACGATTGAATATACTTTTATTGTTTAATAATGGTTGCAATGTGTAGTATGTATGTCCCCCTTGGGTTAAAGTGTGTTCTCTCCAAGTATTCCTGCTTCACTTTTCAAAGACCCATTTGAATGGCTCAAATAGACCATAGTAAATGCTAGTCAAAAGCCATTTTCTACTGTAATTGCTATGGTTTTGAAAGATTGGCATTTTTTTTACCTTTTAAAGCCTACCTGTAGTTTTTCTTGTATGTATGTATTTTAAATATAGCTAATTATGCTTGGGTGAGAATTTGTCAAGAAGGCCAGACCCTAAGAAGCATTTGGTGATAGGGTTCTGAAAAACACTTATACTATGCATTTATTTAAACAAATGGATACTAGCTTAAACAGAAGTTAATACTATTTCTGATACAACTTTGTCAGAATATACAGTGCATAACATTTTTTATATAGGGCTGCAAAAAGTATTATGCGTTTATTTAAACTTCTTGTGCCTGTGCTGTTGTCCCTGACAGCAAGGTGTATATCGGCGAAACGGCCCCAAACGTCTGCCCCATACGTCTGCCCCATACGTCTCAATAAAAGTGCATCAAAACATTAATTTGTGAATTATTTAATTGTCATTAATCGAAGATGTACCAAACTCAATCCAGTTCTGCATCTTCATGATATGTACCTGTGTGCAAAAGTTGAAAAAGGTCCAGCAAAGACTTTGAGTTATTGCGTTTACAGTTTTGGCCAATAATTAATTAATTACTTAATTAATATTCATCGCAGAAGCACCCAAATTGATACAGTTCGGCATCTTTATGGTATGTACCTGTGTGCAAATGTTGAAACGGCAATTCGTTTTTGAGTTATCGCGTTCACAGCTAGGATCTGCGGACGCGGACAGACATGATTCCATAATATCATCTTTTCGCCGATATAATTAGATTTATATTGTGCTTTACAATGTCCAATGCTTTCTCAAAGTGCTTACATTTATTGAGCCCATTATTCATTCACACCACAATCACACACTGGTGGTGGTAAGCTACTTGTGTAGCCACAGCTGCCCTGGGGCACACGGATAGAAGCGTGGCTTAAACAACAGTATAGGCAGCTTGGGCAGAACCAGAAACCATCTGGTTGCAGGGCGAGCAGCTATCCACTGCGCCACTGCAGTAGTTTTGATAGTTGATGGGTTGTTCCTCTAGATCAGGGGTCTGCAACCAATGGTTTTAGAGCCACATGCTGCTCTTTAGCCGCTCTCATGTGGCTCTTTGTGCATCTGGTGATGTAAGGTCAATTTAAATACAGACAATATTTAAGCACACATCTTTGAAACAATCACACACATTTGTCTCAGTGTGCATTTTGTCATTTAAAATTGTAATAACCCTTCAAGAGTAGGCGATGACTTGACTGTGTGTTTGAGTCTCAACTGTATAAAGCTGCTACACCGTCATCATTCACAAACTTAATGCTCTTTTAATTGTTTTACCAGCTAACAATAAAATATCCCCACTGCATGTTACACTGCTGTTTAGTTACTGTTAATGATAACGCAGCAGTATTGGCCTATTATATTCTGATAATAGGCTATGCATGTTTTGGTTGCAGCTCTTTGCAGATGGACATTACCATTTTCAGCAAAAATGGCTCTTTGCTCCAGACATAAGCAGAAGTGAAGCCTGAGTCATTAGTTTGGAGAATTAGCATAATATAATAATATATATATATATATATATATATATATA
>JAVQKC010204204.1:0-17008 GCA_036025475.1 Philypnodon macrostomus | reverse complement strand
TTTGCTCTGATTACTGCTTTGCACACACTCTGCATTCTCTTGATGAGCTTCAAGAGGTAGTCACCTGAAATGGTCTTCACTTCACAGGTGAGCCCTGTCAGGGTTAATAAGTGGGATTTTATGCCTTTTCATGAAAATAAAGAAAACTCATTGAATGAATGAGGTGTATCCAAACTTTTGGTCTGTACTGTACATCTACATTAGTATTAGTATATATTAGTAAACACACCTGGAAATACAACCTCCTGTGCCTTCAAGATAATGTTATGTAATGGCTCTTGCTGTGTATTGTGGAAACACAAAATAAAATAAGCTGCAAAAATATTCTGTTTTGTGAAAAATCTGTTTACTTTCTATTGTGTGTTGCAGTGTGTTCTATAATACCAGTCACTATTGATAATTATAGTTAAACATACTGAAACAAATATGTTGGCTCTGAACAAATACAGAGGTGTTATTTACAATAAGCACTTTAGAAATGGACAAACCAACAGCCTTCTCAAGCAATATGATAAATTATTTACACTTACTATTTTAAGAACCAATGCTCCGTGTTTGAGAACAAGGACAAACTGCTATGAGATAGAAGGTGAAAATCCACAATAACTCCAACTACAGTGTTTCCTCAGAAAACAATTGTAAATTAATGGAATTAAACCACTCTGGAGAGATGAGCTGAGACCAAAGGGCACAAACTGACTTTCAAAGTGGAGCGGCTGAAAATGTATGTATGCAAAATTATCTTTAATTTCATAGACATGTATTTTTAAACATTTACCAGACAGTCACACTGAGAACTGCTTAAATCCATAGTTTACATGACAAACACTTTTTTTATCCTGCACTTGTGATACGAATTGTATTAAGATAACAATATTCACTGGCAGATTTTCAATTAAAAAAAAACACAAATCAGCCCGTAACATGTATAACACAACAAGTGGAAGGAATGACATCTATACAAGACCGTCCATTGGCTGCAAATGAAAGAAAATGTATCTCGCTTTATTGTGAATCCAAATAGTTTCTTGAAAAAGACAGAAGTGAGAGGCTGCCAACACAACACTATGGGGAGACGAGTGAAAGCAAAACATCTGGCCTCCAATTTTTAATTAGACTTACCAATGGGACTTCATTCAATTCACTGGGGTATTTCCCGTAGGCTGGTGGGAGGGCGTCAACATCTTGTGAATGGAAATTAATGAAATACTACTCACTTACAGCACAATACTATTCTATTTTGAGAGGATTTGCATGCATTTCTACGTTTTTGACCATCATTTTTACCAAGAGCTTGTTGTGAAGAGTCTGGCATTTTGAACACAGGCCACGCGGGATTTGGACTTAGAGCATTGTCGTGTTTCTGAAAACTGTAAACAAGGAAAGCCATTTTGTCAGGTGGCTTATTTAGCTCCTAACGTTTTACATGGTTAAATTTGAGTCCCTTCGAGTGGAACCGCTACTGGAGCAGAAAATAGACACCTATCCATAGAAAATACCCTGGAGTGATCTTATATCAGAGTGAGAAGAAAAACTCCGCTTCAATGCCCTGTGTGCTCGCAAAGATTTCAACCATTAAGCTTTCCCATTTCTGCTCTTTTGGGTATTCTTCTTAGTCATCATTGTACATTGTATTTCAAAGAGCCATTCTTTTATAGGCTGGAAAAGGGCATACTTTTTATTTTTCTGAAGGGGAATAACTTGCTAAGCATCGCTATTATTTTAGCCCGTAATATTCAGCTAGCTTGTGCTGACTTAAGCTCGGACTGACAGAAAAGAGTCCTTCATCATCTGTGCCCCTCTGTGCCTAGGGTGTCCTGTAAAATGACCGGGATTTTAGTAACTGGATGGGGTTAGTGATAATAAAAGGGTTATTAGGACAGTGAAACATGAATAAATCATAATGATGGTTTAATGGGCAATTGTCAGGACCTATTTGATGGTGGATAATGTGCTGAGGAGTGCAGTTTTATGGTTTCATTGTTCAGTTTTATTGTAACAGTTGTTTAGTTGTTAATATGAAGTGGTTCGGTGAGGTCTACAGGGGCAGATGAGGCAAAAGAGCATACGTGCTCAAGTTTCTATTATTTTAAATGGAAAATAATATCCATATTGATACAGTATAGTTAGCTAGGTAAGAACTCAATGTGTTACTGTACTGGTATTCAAATTTGAGGGAATTTGTTTACATTTTGTGATAGTTGTGATTTTTTGGGTACTGGCACCTCTAACCATTACCCCCCTTGTTGCATCAAGCCACATGTGATACTCAGAGGACATAATCTGTTCCTGGAAAAAGACTATTCTAATAATGTATGTAATATATAATATAAATGTCATGCCCATACTGTAAAGGTAACACACAACAGAAGGGTAGAGAAAAAAATGGGCTAAGCTAATGACAAGACAGAAACAATTACAATTTACAATTAACAATTTACAATTAAAGTTTTGCAGAATACGTCAGCTGTACAAGTAGTTCTACATACAGTATGTTATAAAAAATATGATTAAATCTCATTAATATAATGGTACCACAGTAGTAAAAGTATGCATACTCTAGTTACCATCTTTCGAGGAAGACAAGTGTTTTCCAAAGAGTGGGCTGGGTAAATATTGTATTTCTATTACACGTATAGCTTTTACATACAATACATAAAGGTTGTAAAAAAAATGTTTGGATTCTGTGGCTCACAATTAAATGATAACAGATTAAATTTGGTCCAGCAATCAAAACAGTTGCTATTAACAGCCACAATGTGCTGCATGTATATTAAAAATAAATACATAAAAAATCATACTATTTTCTCTTAAACTTTATGTTTTTATATCATGAAATTCATTTAATCAGCCATCTCTTCCTTCCGTCCATTAACATCATTCGTGATTAAGAAGACTTATTCAGTCTTTTTCAGTCTGTTTCATCATGTTGTGAAAACAAGCACTAATTATTATTTGATTGGAAAAATATAAACCTTATTTTCAGAAGTAGGGGCCAAAGAAACTGATCCAGTACCTGTTTGGACAGCCATTAACAGCTTGCATGTGGTGGACTGACTGCACCAATTTCAACTCCCTGGTTAGGATTTTCTCAAAGCCTGGGGGGCCAGCAGAGCAAATACTGGATCGCCTTTGGTCTTTATCCTAGACTGCTGGATGGCCGGGGGGGAGGGTCATAGAGGTTGTCAGGTTACATGCTGGTCTGTGTTAAAAAGATCACAGATAGCTTTACTCTGACATGGATGTGTAAGAGAGAGCAATCAACATAAAATAGGGCCTTACCAAAAGACAACAGTGCTGCAATGCTAACTGACAAGCCGAGCAAAGAGGCTGGAATAGAGGTAGTGGAGCCTGACATGTGTTTGGACTTCTTCAATAGCTTAGTAGCAAGGTTTTGCCTCAATTTAGAAACCTCGGCGCACTTGGCGGAGAGACAGCGGACAACTGCATTGCCGTTGTCAAGATAAGTGTATAAACTGCGAACAAACGCATGTGTGAGTCACTTAAGAGCATGTGTCACGGCCTCTGCACAAACTGTCTATAAGGCCTTAATTCTGAGATTAAATTTTGAATGTGGAACTTCAACAAAATTGGGCTTTTTATATCTGTTTTTTAATACACCTTTTCTTCAGTCGAAGGAAGGCTAAGAGCGAAAAAATATTGAACACATATATTTTAGCCAATTGCTCCTGTCAGAATGTTTATAGAGAAAAATCAGGCATAGCTTTTACTCAATTAGTGAATGTAGATGAGGCATTAGATTGTATATTTGAGATCTGGCTGTAATTAGTGGTTATGATCATGCCCAGAAGAACAAAAATAAATATTTAAGTGAAGTATATGACAGCTTAATGTTAGCAGCCCTATGCAAAAGGGAAGACTCGGGTCTTTTGTCTGCTGCACTGTGTGTTTTTTGGACTTGGTGTATACTTTCTGGTTTTGAAAGGGATATGCAATCTTCTACAACTAGGTCAATTATGCAGCTTAGTGCAGCTTAGACAGTGTAATTGTGATTATCTAACTTTCAAAACAAACTTCCATATGCCTTCAATTATTGTTCATTTTGATTCAAATGCAGTTGTCCATACAGTGCATGCATAAATGTGTAAGTGGCAACATTTCGTGTGGTACTCTGCCTACCTAATTACTGTTTTAACATGCAACTGTCAAATCTAGTATAAAATGTCACCAATCAGTGCTATCAACTGCTGCTGTATTTATTTATTTTGAACTTCTGAAGAAACGCAGTATGTGTAAGAATCCTATTATTCTATTAACTATTAGCTAATTTGAATATGATGTAAATCAGATATAATATAGTATGTATAGTCTGAAGTTCTAGTTATACTTCTTATACAATTATACAGTATATACACTGGTATTGCTTTCTAACCACTTTATTAAATTGAATCAATTATTTAATTTCATTTTATTTTTTTATTTTTATTAATGTAGTTTAATGAAATGCATTTGGGCAATACAGTGGTGATTATGAAAAGATCTCAAATTCAGCCCATAACATATTAGCATGACATGTATGTATTGATAGGCACCAGATGCTTAATTAAGAATAATTAAGGATCTCAACATGTGGCAATTATAGAGTCAAACGTAAAAGCAAAAAAAAAAAATCTTTTTTTTCTTCTTATAAAGGAGACCAAGTTAGAGTTGATTCTGCACAACAAACTGAAAGAGATGTGTCACTTGAAAAATGCAAAGACTGTCATCAGCCGCGAATGACTCATGTTTTATGTGTAAAAGGAACAAGGGAAAAAAAGGACGCACGCTGAAACCAAGGCCTTCTTTTGCCAGCACGCCAGATGGATTCCACAATTGTAACTCTACATGATTCAGAGGCGACAGAGAAACAGAATTAAGATGGTTTCAAGAGGCTTTTCTTTGAAAGGGTGAGGATGATGGCACTTAAGTGAGAATGAATAATTGTAACTTTCAGAGCCATCCCGTCTGAACCTGGGGGACACAGATCAGCAGTTCTGTGAGCAGCGGGCTTTTGTAATCCATTGCCTTAGCACTCAGCCACCCATTGTGAGTGTAAAACAAGATGTTTTAACGCACCAGGATGCTCACCAGGGTCACACTTGGTTTATAAAGGCACACGTTTGTGTAGTTGCATTTTACAAAGGGTATCAGGCTTAGCATTTTGGCTGACTTTCAGATGCATGCAGCAAAGATTTTACCACCTATTTGACCATGACTTACAGCAATACGCCTTAGATGTGTCTAGTCTGCTAAGGAAAGAGAAGGAGACCATGACTTCTTTGTTTATAGTTTGATTTCTCAACCCTATCTATTTACAATTTGTATTATTTGACTTGTGCTCTATTCTATGCTTTTTTGTTTACGCTCAATGTGTTTCTTGTTAATAATGCAGGCGAATATTTGTGTAATTACATTTACAATCTCTGTCTGATATCCTGCCTACCTGATAATGTGTTTTTACCTGCAACTGGCAACACAATGTAGAGTAGCTCTGCATTTTGACACAGAGACGTCACACACCTATTTGACCAAGAATCGTATTTATTCTTTGATTTTTCCGACTCCACCCATTAAAAAAAAGGTCAGTCCGGGCAGTTTTGAAGTAGACTTGTGATACAGAGGAAATGAGAAGCTTTTCATGTTTAATTAATAATGCTAATAGAACTTAATTAGAGCAGCTTATGAAAAATGCATTCAAATGAGAGATGAGCTTTATCCTTAAATAACAAGCCTCCTGTGTTGGATTTGGTGTCCTATTACATGCTAATTAGCCTGCACCAGGGACCCTTAATGAGCGCAGATCATTACAATATTGCACAGCAGGACCCTGACCAACCCCTTCGACCATATAGGATTTCTGCATATGTAGATGTGCAAAATTCACTCATGTGTGGTTTGTTATTAGAATCTGTCATTAACCATTTTGTGTGTCTCCCATTAGCAGGAATTGTAAAAAACAGAATTCAGTGATGAAATTAACGAAAGTTGGACACCCTAGGAAACTGAGATGAGTCATGTGACACATTACAACACCTATGACCCGATGTCTGTTTTTCGACAAAAAAAATGATTTTGGCCTAAATCAGCTCTTCTTTGTGAGGCTGGCCACCTCTGGTAAAAAATGTATACTTCCTCAGTGGAACAGATCATGTGATTTTACCCAAATAATCTAATGGTCAAAAGAAAACTTGACATGGCCGAAGTCAGAAAATATAATCAAATAACATAAATCATTTGGCCTAGATCAGGTAAAAACGCCATAAAAATGTATACGTATATACGTATGTATATTTTTGTTCAGAAATTGGCCAAAGTCAGTCCTTTTTTTTTTTTTTTTTTTCATAATTAAGCAATTAAGCTGATTAAGCAAGTATTTGTCTACAGACATCAAAGGACATCTATTGACTTGTGTGAAACCATCTCCTTATGTCTCCTTGTGTTTCAGTTTTTTGTAATTCCTGAAAAACTAAAAAATGACATAGGCCATTATTTTATGAAGGTGACGATTACTAGTTATACAACATGCTTAAGCCTCAGTGCCTTCACACAACAGCAACAAATATGCAAATACAGCCACAGAGACCTAATAATGACCGACATAGTCACAGTTTCACTGGACTATGCTCATTACTTATTCATTTATGTATTACCAATGCACTCTCTGCCAAGAAGGTTATGTCCGCAGCTGTTGGTTTGTTAGTCTGTTAGTCATGTGACATATAAAATAATGGTCGCATTTTGCAAGAAACTTATTCTCAATTGCTAGACAGGGCCAAAGATAATGAATCCAGGCTGGTCAGTAAAGTTGCAATGATTTGTTTTTGCTGATTCCCTCTGTAATAGAGATATTATTTTTTATAATTCCATTACTTTTATACATCACCGTCCACATCCGCAGATCCAACGGGTGAACGTGATAGCTCAAAAACGAATTGACAGATCACTTTCAAATTCTACACAGAAACTTGGTACAGTGATTCTCCACATTGTACTCAACATAAAATATCATTATGACCCCACCCTACAACAAACAGGAAGTCGGCCATTTTGGATTGAAATTGGGAGGTCAGGTATATTTGACAGCATCTAACTTGCACAAATTTTGCCCGATTAGGCTCAAACCTGAAACCCCTGATTACCCCCCGGCCCTGAATGCATCTGAACAATATGATGCCTGTTACCTCTATAGTGCCCCCTGTAGACTGAAATAAGAATGTAGTTTTAGGGAATTTTAAATAAATTTGACAAAAACATTCTTCACAAACATCCAGACAAGTCAAATAGACCTTTCCCATATTTGTCATGCTTTTGGGCATGGGGCCTCCTAATTACTTGTTAAAAATATAAAAAATTTAGAAATCATGTCTGATTAAGTTGTATGGCACGTATGCCGCTGTTTCGTCGACACCTTGCTGTCGGGAACAACAGTGTGGGCCTAGTTTTCACTTGGCATCCTTAAGTGCAGTATATGGTGTAATGTAATCTGTTTTAACTGATGACTTACATGTGCCCCACTTAAAAGAACAAGAGACTGACAATTGTATCCTACTTACCCTTGGAGCATTTGGGCATTCAACAGTCCTTTGGGAGTGTCTATTAAAAAGACCCCGCAGACTGCAGCTTATCAGTTGAGAAAAACAAGCTCCAAAACAATCCTCCCCCTACATGTAATAGCCCTCTTAATTCACATTGTTTAATGTGTATTCTGGCTAGATTTGTCTATGTCACGCATATCAACTGCACATTTGCTCTTTCGTTTGACTGCAATAATGTCAAAAATAATCTATCTAATGCTCAAAGGCACAATGTGTCTGTCAGTATGATGCGGTATGTTCAAAGTGCATGGATAGTCTTTATGCAGAGAGGCAGTGGTGAACTGTCACAGCATGTGTCATCTCCAAGCTTTCCAACAGCTTACTAACATCACAGCTCAATTGTTGAAAATGTCTGTATACCCCGCAGGTAAGGGTCTATTAAATCCTCCTACACTGTGATCCTGCTCCTACGCTTCATTCCATCTCACCCTGGAAGGCTTTTGGTCAGTGACACCTATCACAATTTACTTCGCATGCATTCCAGCAAATGAATCCTTGAAAGAGGAACAATGAGGACCGGTGATCGATAAGGCATACATGACAATTCGTAGAAGTCAATAAATAATCAGTATGTATATGTATCCACAAACTAATTAGTTGTACGAGCGTGTCTCTGAGCTTAAGGAAGAGAGAGGGGGCTGGATGAATGGTAGATGTGTGCACTCTGTTTTACACTGTCAATTTGGCAGACGCCTGCAGGGGCTGGTGTGTTGCCATGGTGATATGAGCGAGGCATGAAAGAGCAGCAAGGTTTGCCTAACAGGACCAGTCTCATAAGGGCTGATAAAATAAGACCCTTTTATAAGAAGCTCCCATACACTGTACTGCCTATTCACCAGCACAAACAGGTTTCTCTTAAATACTGCACACTTCTCAATATCATTCAATCACACTGGGGTCGGACAAAAACACTCCCAAGTGCATTTAGCTCTCGAGATGATTTCACTTCAGTATTCACGGAAAACAACCATCAAATACATTGATTAACATAACACAAAAGCTACACTATAAATTAAATTACATTTAATGGTGATTATTTGTGAATTCTGCAGACTTACACAACCTGCAAGTAGGTTTGTTTCCTATACTGTAGAGTACTATACAATTATGAATGTTTAGCCACAACCAGAGCTAGGGTTGTTTCAGCAATTTTTGCAAATATTATATAGGTTGTGTATGTATATGATGTGGTGATGTAGTGATGTCCAGAATATATTATAACAAAGCTTCAGGTAAATGAACCTATGTAATAGAGAGCCCCATCTCTATTTAATTACTTATGCTTATACAAATTCTGTAATGTTCAAAATACGTCATGGCATAGACGACGATGTTCTCTGGTAGAACATGTGTGCAAAATGGAACAATGGGGTAGACCTAATGGAACCATAAATATAAAGACTCAAAAGTTATGAATATTTTATAATCTCCTGGAATGTACTATTCACAATAACATTTTATTACACCCTGACCAGGCAAACATTAACCCAGTGGGGGGAAAAAAAATCAAATTTAACAAACAAAACATGTCAGAATAATAATCATCCTAAGAAAAAAAAAAATTCAAGTTATATAAAGATACAATAATATAACAGATCTGTGTAAATAAATGAGTACACAATTTTAACTGCTGAAACGAAGCAATGTCACAAATTCTTATTTACCTCAATCCTCCTACTTTGTGATTTATTTATCAGCGCTCTCTGCCATATAAACATGGGCACTCCAGATGGCTAAAAAGAACCAGATGATGTATAGTTACATGTGTAAATTTTACATGCACCTGCCATATGCAAATGAATATGAAAATAACCACATTAAAACAAGCCTGTGGTATTCAGTTAAACGTAGTAACACATCCTTGACCTGGATCTTTTGATAAGATAATGTTAATCTTGCCCATTAGTTTTGTATATTTAGTTATTTTTATTTGCAAAACTTTAATGTAGGCCTATTGTGTACCTTTTTAAACAGCACTAAGTCTGGAGAAAGGTACGTTTTAACTGACCAGAACTGACTGAAGCACAGATAAAAATTAAAACAGCTCTACAAATGTCAGACCTATATTATACCGTTTCATGACATTGACTGTATGATCGTTTCCGAACAATTTTGGTTATTATTGTGCAAGAAAAATACTACTGTTTGCTAAATGCAAATCCAAGCCAAATACTAACTAAACGCTGTGGTTCTTTTTTACAATTTAGTTCATTTCTAAAAACAACATTGACAAAATGCCTTGTGAAGTCAACTTAACTGGAGGGGTATCCAAAGAGAGAGAGCAAAAATAAAGTTACAACAACCAGAATTCAAAATGGTGAGAAGCCATTTTTTTCTTACAAAACATATATTTTCAACATAACATCTTTGGTTTGATTAAATTCTGTTTGACTGTATTAGCAACTGCTTTGAAACCAGAAATAATTCCCTCCACTGAGAATCTATGAGGGAAAAACCACAGTGTTTTAACAGTGTCTAAAGAGTCTGGCCCTCCACAGAGACCACACTATTAACTGCACCAGCCTCTCCTGGGTCTGCTAGAACAGAGACAAGTGGATGGTCAGTAGGTAAGTGTACCATGACACACTATGTTGTACTGTGCTAATCTGAAGTGAGCTTTGTAAGCTAGTCAGTCGCACAAATGAACTCAAAGTTGTGTTTTTTTTTTCTTTAGTTTGTTATGTTGGAGTGAAACTGTAAAATACATCATTTATATTGGTTGCATTCTGAGGAGAAACAAAAGCAGAAAAACTGCAGGGCCTTTGTACTCAATATTACTTTCACTGTTAGATATGTATTATATGTAGTGTCTGTCTGAAAAGTATGTATGTTTTCAAGGATTTTTAAAATGCCAGAAGTGAGTTTTAGTAAAATTGTATTAAAGAAATGTCTCTTACCCTTGGCGTACCCCCCAAGCAGTCGGTGTGCATAGGTGTGGTCAAGTGCTGGTCAAGTACAGAGCGGGATCTCCCGGGGTGAAGGCTGTGCCATAAAGTTTCCATTAGGATCACAAGCTCCCACGTGAACTCTGAGCTGTCAAAAAAGTGTCTGACACTCCTCACGTCTACACTGCTCGGTACTCCCACAGCCCTCAGGAGCAGTGCGAAGGGCAAAGGAACACAGGGCCAAGCAAGTGTGCTGTCCCACGCTGGGGGATAGAGGGAAAAGAAAGGAGAGAGAGAGATTATCTATCAGAAGGCATCAGAGTGGCCATTACACACCAAAAGTTCACAACAGCCACTGTTAGCATCATTGGCAACAAGAGTTACGTCAAAAATAGCTCCGTGTTTTATAGCATGAGCAATGGGTAGGGTGAAACTGACACAATGCAGTCACTTAGCAATAGAGCAGCTGAAACAGACAACATAGAGATCAACAAGAATAATTGGCTTGATTGAATTTATTCCATTATATGAAAAAGCTGCAATGGTTGTGACAGAGTTGGAAACTCAAAAATCTAGATCACAGTACATAGGTAGTATAAGTGTTAGTTGGTTAGTTAGATAAGTGCTTTTTTCACTAAATAACAGAGCCTAGTAACACTAGTATTTTTTTTCTTTACACACCTCTTTTAGCTGGAGTGATTTTGATTGCTTTTCAAAATTTCATGATCCAGATCACCAAAAAAAGGATTACTTATTCTTTGACCCATTACTCATCTTTCAGGAAAGTTTCATATAGAAATGCAAGGATTAGCCTACTTTTAAGAGCAAAAAACAGACTAACCAACCAACAAACCAACCGGATTTTTTTACATAGATTTTGTCTTGACAATATTCACAGTCCTGTGCTTCAAATAAATGTCAGCATTAATCGTTATGTTCTTATTATGCACCATCACACACTATCCTAAATCTTCTACTTAGTCTGGCCAGTATTGGGTATGTGTTTGCCACGATATAGAACAATTAACTGTTTGCACCTTTCATTAGTGCCCCGGTCCTTATTCGTGCTGACAGGCAGCTGTACCTTTTGGGTGTGCCTTATTTGTTTCCATGCGCCAATCATTAATTCAAGCCACAGACAGGGCCAAGACCAAAAGAGAAGAGAGTGATTTGTATAATATGCTGCCTTCTGGCCAAAAGACAAACACAGTTAGGAACTTGCATCAGGTACAGACTGTGAATGCTGCGGAGTTGATACCAAACTTAAAACTGGAGCTGTTGCATTATACAGAGGAAGAATGACTTAGATGTGTTGAACTTAAAGGAAAACCTGGAGTGAATCACAGGTCTAGGATATAGTTTCTACGTGTGGCAGGAAGACTTCAACAGCAATGTGCAGCTTTGAAGATAGTAAGTAAAGAGAATAATACAACTTCTTTTCCAAATTAAAGATACACATTCCCAAATGGTAACTGTCTAAAGTAAGTTTTAACTTCAGACAATACAAACGTCACTGTCCTCCACAAGAAACCAAACCAAACTCTCTGTTAAGCACCAAATGCTTTATACTTTTTAATTGGATGAGAAGGAGTGCAGACAGAACAAACATTTCACCCAAACGTCTGGGCTGATAGCGCTTAATTGCATTCCCCCAGATATGATAAGATATTATCTACACTTAGCCATTGAAACGTCAATAAATAGGTTTATCCAATGTGTTATGACAGGAGCTTTTAGAAATGAGGGGTAACACTGTCTGTTCTCAGTCAAGACTACTTCAGCTGAGATTTATAAGCATTCAGCTTGAGTATATCTGGTTTGATATTCAGAGGAGGCTGTTAAACTTACATTTGGAAACAAAACAACATGTTTGAGTGTTAATGGACTGGATAAAAGGCATTCCTCACTCTTGTCACTGACTGACTGCACATTTCATTTGTAGGAAAGAGAAGAAAAATGGCCTCTTGTTCTTCTTCACTGTCACACCACAGACTGCAAACGCTGGATTTGTTTTAGATCACTGATTGAGTGATTAGGAGACAACATTTATCGGGAGATGAAATCGTGCATCACATTTCAAGCCTAAATATTTGTATAAAAAATGTATATACACTTGTGATAAAAGTAATTTAGATTTAGTTGTATTATCAGATATAGATTTCTTGATTGTAGAGTCTAAATCTCTATGTTCCTTTTTAGCTGTTTTAATTTCCCGTAGCCTTCCACACTTTTCCCTGTTGATTCTTTTTCATTTTGTCATTTCAGGTTTTTTAATAAATTCTTGCTATTTGTCTGCACTCTGCCTGTTCCTACTGTAACACTCCCCTGCTTTAATTCCGGCTCACTTGAGACCTTTTTTAGGTCTGGTTTTCAGCATCACCTCTATCTTTCCACTTGGTTTTTACTTTGTTAGTTCTGTGCTCTGGCTTTGTGTTTCACAGTCCCTTCTCATTTATTCGTGTCCTCGAGCCCTCTGTGTGTTCATTACTGCACGACTAATCCAGCGCTTTTTTCACCGCTGAGCAACTTCCCTTACATTCTTCTTTATTTTCAATTTATAATCTAGTCACCCTAAATTATTACAGATACCCCGAGCACTAACAATGTAAAAACTGTGCTTAGTGCAATGCAATTACTCACGCGGCGATAGAAGCGATACTTTGTTCAGGAATGCTTGGTCCTTAGGATAAAGCTTCAAGAAAATGGAAATAATGTTTTATGGTCACACATCAAAGATTCTTTTTTAAAATGAATGAATTCTTTTGAAGATGGACAGCTCTACTTAAGAGTCAAACCACCACCAGTGTGTCAATGCATGTGTCTGCTGCTGAGTACAGTATAGTTCAATAGAGGATTTTTGTTCTTCTTAAATGTCTGACCGGGTTGTACTTGTAAGTTACCTCCTGGTTTGATACTTGTTGATGCTTGTATCTCTGCTCTTTCAGTTTCCCCATTGTGGTACAAATAAAGGTTTTTAAAGTTTGAGCTTATCTTTCTCTTTCACTGTTCTGTGGGCAGATGGTTGGCATTTGCTAAATCATTTTTCATTCAATATATATGTCACACACATGGACAAAAGATTTAAAGATGCTGCAGGGGGCTGGGTAAATGTATTTGGTAAAATTATTGTTATAAAAATTAAGATTTGAGTTTTATTTCCAATTACTCCATGTACTGAATTGCTCATATTTTGTCTCTAAACTGTGCTGATATTATGTTTTCAAACAGAACGACTGCAGAGATTATTATTTGTAGTAATAAAAAAAAAGACATCAGCCTTCGTCCACTTCTGCAAGCGTTTAAATATGTATGCTCAGAAAACATGGTGTGAGGAGCCTTTTAGTGTCAGCCATCTGACCAGCACTGATAATGGTCTGAATGTGTATAGTGAACTAATATGACTTTTTGTATAGGCTACCAGACAGCTTTCACTAATGTATTCATAAAAGATTGGATGCAAACCCTGATCTCCACAAAGTCAAAGGCTTTGATTAATCATGAGCATAGCCTTAACTGAACTGGAGCGGATCAAAACACCATTGGAACTGCCTTTTTCCATGATCAAAAGACCTGCCTGCTCCCAGAATCAATAGATCCTATGTATAGACACAAAGAACCTGGCTCCAAAGACTTGTCCATATTCCCCTCATAAACATGGTCCTTCTTTTAGTTTACTGAACCAATCTGCATCACGGTGTTCATAACATTTCCATATAATAGAAAGCTAATTTCACTTTTTATCAGCTGTAGCCAGGGGGCAGAGCATTTAAGTCCAATAAATGCACCATGAACTCCAAAGTCAAACTCATGGAAGATTTTAGCCTGAAGGAATATTTCAGTCTGACAATACCAACACATTGTGACTGGACTAAAACCAATGTTTACCAATGTTCTCTGTTTTATTTGACATAATTAAAAAAAAGTATATAGCATACACATAAAGCCCTATGTTCCAAACATGGTTTAACTATCACACCATATTTGTATCATTTTGTTCATGGGTGAATGCTCAATAAAATAAAATCTACATTAGTAAGAATTCCGTCCTTTGTTGACTCGATGTGACTGGAGTTATGTATTACCTTTATTCCTATCTCACAATTGTTTCATAATTTCCAAAAATAAAAATCCTAGACCCATTACCCATTTTTTTTAGAGTTATCGTGACAACAGTTAGCATGACAACAGACTAACCAATGAACAATGGCAGGGACAATAACCCTTTACTGTAAAATTTGATCATTATGAGCACTGATTGCTACACTACACCCAAGAGAGTGTTTTGGCCAATTTCTAAAGCCAATTTGATCCAGAATGGCAAGACAATCAAGGGGAGAATGTCTTTGGTGTCACCATTAAGGCAACTTACCACTATTTGCTTTGTTTGCATTTCAGAGTAATTAAAACTATTAAGCCTGCTGACTCTTAATGAAAGCGGCTGGCTTGTAGGCTTTTGCCCCGTTTTGGTGCTCGTCAGTGCTGATCACACTACTCCGGCACATGCGTTTAATCCTCGCACCAGATGGTAATGTGGCAATTTAATTTAATGATTCCTAGTTAAAAGCTGAGCTCCATTGGCAGCAGATATCCAGCCGATACTTCATCAGTTTATTAAAAGGAAGTCTGACTTTAAATGAAGTTTGTAAAAATAGATGGCATATGAGCAAGGAGGATTTATTACAAGGGCTTACAAGTAAAAGATTTTGACATTCTCCACAAAGAAGTCAGACTTGTAATATTCTGCTTCACAATGCTGAGAAAAGAAGATTATGTTTTTGTTTTGGTTGGTTTGTCTGTCCTTTTGCAAGATCGGAGACTGATGACTCTTGGGAACTATTTTTTTGTTTACCATTTGAAAACTTTTAAGGTATTGTTCTCAGTTCATAGTGAAACTGTCTAATAGTTTGGCATTATTAAACAATTCCTTGAGCTGAAAACAAAAAGCTTTTGTGATCTGAATACAGTGAGCCATTTAACTAAATCAATCTGGATCTGAGACGAAGCGAACAGCAGCTGCCACAACCAATCCCACAGACTTCTGCAGCTCGTAGCTTCCCTGGCAGCGCTGCTTTGCCTTCCCGAGCATGCTACACACAGTCACATAGACACCCACGCACACAACAATAAACTATACATAAAACAATGTCCTTGTTTTTTGTAAAACTGACACTGACAGTTTAGCTAGCAGCACCAGTGCACTTTAAGCTTTCACCACAGGAATACAATAGTATGAGAGGAGAGCCATAGGATGTTTAGCTATAGGCACCCCGCTATGTCCAGAGGGGTGCTAAGTGGAACAGCTGTGGTGCTGGCTAACAAGCCTCAAAGTAATTAGTGGCAATCCATAGACCACTGTAAACAGATTAGATAAGCATACTTTGTTTGTCTGAGTGCATGGTCCTGCTGGTCAGCAAGGACACTTTAAAACAGTCATCTGGAGCTGTCAGACACTTAACTTTCTTTAAGTCTTCTGAGGTCAATCCTCTCTTCTCTTCTCTTTTTGTAAAAGTTAACAAAACTAGAACTGAATATCTTAATAATAAAAAGAAACTGTATGTGACCTTATTGAATAAGTCTTAAAATATTAATGATCAATTGTAGAAAAAGTCATGGTTGAAGAGAGGGCATCAGAAGTGAAGAGTTCTAATCATCTGCACTCAACTTGAACCCATCACAGTGTTTTGGAATCCTTTCATCATTCATTTTGTAAACAAACGGTTCCCTAAACCCCATTCATTTAAAGTGCACATCAGTGATGGTAAAAGTCAAATGCAGGTTCACACTAACTTTAAAGTTTATATTTTTGATCTTCTGTGATCAGAATGTTCTTTGCATCTAAACAAAGTTGGAAACATGGAAAACAATAACTACTTTACTATTCTTGTGTGGAGTCTGTATGTCCTCTCCGTGTTAGTATAATTTCAGGTACTCTGGCTTCCTTTCCCCTTCCAAACACATATTTATGGTTGAGCCCAAGTGATTAGATCAACCTAAATTGTCCCTACAGTACAATCAAAGGGTGGCACAACCCTCCACAGTAATACGCGTAAAATGGATGAATTATTTTATTATTACAATAATACTGATATATTGTATAGCATATCAACATTTGAAGTTGATACTGACTAAGTCAACAAATAACATATAAGATAAGATGCTTTATTGTCTATTAGTCCATCTGTTAAGACTCCTTTTTTCTTTTCCTGAGAGCATATCCATATATTTATCAAACATCAAAATAAAGAAATAAAAAATCAACAAATAATAAATAAGGATCCATTATTATTAAGTCTAAGCATTCCACTACCACTTACAAAAAGAATCTTATTTTTAAGCTTCAATAATAACAACTAACTAATAACAAGGCCTGTGCTGTCGTCCCCGACAGCACAGGCCGAAAACGACCCCATACGTCTGCCCCGTACGCCTGCCCCGTACGTCTGACCCATACGTCGCCCCGTACGTCTGCCCCGTACGTCTGCCCCGTACGTCTGCTACAACTATTACCAATGGGCACCTTAATCACTT
>JAVQKC010204202.1:0-12241 GCA_036025475.1 Philypnodon macrostomus | reverse complement strand
CGTGTGTCTGTGTGTGTGTGTGTCGGCATGTGTCTGCGTGTGCCTGCGTGTGTCTGTGTGTGTCTACGTGTGTCTGCGTGTGTCTGCGTGTGTCTGTGTGTGTGTGTGTGTGTCGGCATGTGTCTGCGTGTGTCTGCGTGTGTCTGCGTGTGTCTGTGTGTGTGTGTGATGTGGGGGCGGCAGTACTCTGTAAACTGGCTCAGGTGAATCAACATTAACCCAGTTTCTGCTGAAGGGAAAATTGCTGTTTCTGCTAAAACCACTGCATGTTAACGGCTGACAAATGGTTCATACAATGGTTAAATGTATCTTGAGCCGTGTTGTGAAGTGTTTGGTGGAGTTGCGTGTGAAAAAGGAGACACCATTGGCTTTCCAGGCAGTGCGTGTGAGTCACCGCTAAAGTCTTTACTGGAACCCAGTGTGGCCCATCCTACTGGTCCAAGCTCTCAGCACAATCTCCACCAGGTTGACTGTGGAGAGATGTTTAAGGTGTGTCTGGGGTTTTATGGTGACGTCCCAATCCAACGCAGGTATTTGTGGGGGCCTGCAGGATGAGCAGCGGGTGGCGTTCTTCTCTGGTGACTACAGCTTGGTCCAATTTGGTAATACTCAGCTGCAAAGAGAGGATAGACCGTTTGAGTTCACGGTGGCTTCTACAACGTCACAAGATTTACTGCCATCCAATTTTTCACCAAGATCTTGTATTGCTGACGGGAAGCCTTCTCCAGCACATCCCAAAGATTCTCACTGGGGTTAAAGTCTGGACTCTGTGGTGGTCAGTCCATGTGTTAAATGATGTCTCATGCTCCTGAACCACTCTTTAACATTTCGAGCCCGATTGGTGGAATAGCCTGGTCATTCAGTATATTCAGGTAGTCAGCTGACCTCATTCTTTGGGCACATGATGTTGTTGACCCTTGACCTGACCCACTACAGGAGGCTCTGATTTAGATCCTCAAAGTCATAGAAGTAAAAGTGCTTTTCAAGTGTAAGTGTGACACTTCATGTGTCGCCTTTGGTTTTCCACTCAATCCACAAAATAATCGACTATTATTGATTATTGTTGAAGACACCTCTGAGGAACATCTGAATCAAAACACTTGACCCAGAAAGATGGCATCACCAAAGATGAAAGACTATACTGTATAGTTATATATGTACCGAGTATATAAAGGATGTAGCTATAAAAAATACACAACAAAACGGAGTTGTAGAAATACATGTGCCTGTGTTTCTGGTGTGTGTGTGAGTGTGCGTGTGTCTGTGTCTGGTGCGTGTGTGAGTGTGGTGTGTGTGCACGTGCGCATGCGTGTGTGTGTGCACGTGCGCATGCGTGTGTGTGTGTTGTGTGTTGTGTGCGTGCGTGTGTGCACTTGTGTATATGTGTGGTGTGTGTATTGTGTAGTGTTTGTGTGTATGTGTGTGTGTAGTGTGTGTGTATAAGTGTGGTGTGTGTATTGTGTGTGTGTGTGTATTGTGTAGTGTTTGTGTGTATGTGTGTGTGTATATGTGTGGTGTGTGTATTGTGTGTATGTGTGGGTGTGTATAAATGTGTGGTGTGTGTATTGTGTATTGTGTATTGTGTGTGTGTGTGTGTAGAATTATCTTCATATCTTAGTAGCTTAGATAAATTGGATCTTCCAAACGTATATACAACAAATGCACTGGTCACTCTCAAAAGTGTACAGTGCTTGGACTGGGTGGGGCCAGTGTCGGGATATGTTGGTGCTTCATCCTTCACAGTAATAATGACCTTACAATAAGATAAAGAATCAGAATGACAGTCCAGGGGGTGTGTGTTGAAGGGTATATGTTCTGCCTAAAGAAAAACATGAGTTTTGGTTGAAAAGTACATTTAAATTTGAAAAATTGGGTTGTTTTTACCAAAGCAAGGTGCAGCAAAGACACTGCACCTATCACCGTGACAGTATATATGTTTGATCATTCATAAAATCCTCATAAAATTCTGTACTAACACGTCGGGTACATAAAGCTCGTGTGTCTCATCACTTCAATGCCTAAAGTCAATATTTCTTCCAAAATAGAAATCCATTCTCCCGCCCCCTGGTTGCCTTTGAAGTGCGTGTGTCTGGGTCTTACATCAGACATCAGGGTCAAAGCCTGAAAAGGCAAGTCAATTTACAGACCAACATCAGAGGCACAGGCAGGTATAGGGCCAGGAGAGCCGCTCGTCTGTCAGAGTCGAACAGAACAGACAGCTATAAACGCGCTTCATTGTTGGCTTCGTTACACACATCGATTTTATGAACACAAACACAGTCCCGGCGCACCACGGCTGGACTGAGGTGGAGCGGCGTGTCCGGCAGCAGATGTAAATGTTTGTATTTGGTACATCAAAGAGTGCACAGAGCCAGTAAAGCTCCTCGTGGTGATAGTGATTTGCCACATTTATCTGCGCGCTCCAAGATATCGCTTACATGCAACATTTGAAATACGGGTCTGTGTTTTTTGAGTTTTCACACGTTTATAATGACAGGTTAATGATAAAACATGACTAGTAGAGCCAGTGGTTCTCAAACACTGAGTCTGGACCCAAATGTGGGACGCCATGGATTTTATTTGGGTACCCAACTAAATGAGTTCTCGTGAATTGAAAAGTTCATCTGAAAAAATTAAGCACATTTTTCATGAACTTGAAACGTGACTTGAGTCCCAGTTATTATGGTCAATCAGAAATATGGGTCCCCTGAGGCACTAGACTGAGGTTAGTGGGTTAGTGTATGTTATTTGTTGGCTTTGAGGAGATCCAGGAGGTGGCCCTGATGGTTTGGTTCCCACACCAGCCAGTTCATACTGTCGCTGTAGTAGGAGATAGAACTCAAGGCTTGCCTATAGAGCGCAACAGTGCCCGCCCCCATCTGGTTCCAGAAGTAAAAAGCCCTTCCATTTTGCCATAGACTTTTCGAAAAATCCATATTTGAAGAGTTTATAAGGTCGATGGAGGCTCATTTGTGGTCACTCACGAAAATAGAGCGGATCTGAAACTGGGACCAGGAAAAGCTTTTAATGTATAATGAGTTTTCACATTAATATGATTTCTTTTGCTGAAAATATTTGCTTGATCGTGAGTGACCACAAAAACTCTATGGAAAAAAAATCAATGAGATTTGTGCACAAATGTTGTATTTGATGGTGGTCAAGTCAAAGAAAGTTTGGATAATTGACTTAGTACAACTGATCTTATTTTATGTTAGCATGATAATCGTTCATCGTCATTTATTCACTCTTCCTTTAGATTTTACAGTGAACAGGTGATATTAGTTTCCCATTGTGTTATGTTTATTTGTAAGGCATCTTTTAAAGAGATAGACTCTACATACATGACAACAATACAAATGAAAAGTGTAAATATAAATAACCCACACCGTGAGCCGGTGAAATACAGAATCATAACGGGCCCATGGTCGTGGTCGTGGTATCTGCTCAGGGAAGGAGTCAACAGACTTAGCTGCTCACAGATCGAGTACTTTTTTTGCACTTTGTTCCAGGGACAATTAGAAGCTCCTGGTAGGCAGACCATAGGCTCCTACCGGGAACATGCCCGTGGCGTGGCCATGGAGAGTCTGTAAGTGACGGCTAAGATTATAAACTGGATCCAAGACAGGAGTACTGTGACAGTCTCAGGGGGATTCAGTTAATAACCTGGGTCACACTTTATGTTACACCCCCCTACACTACATTACATACAGAACGGTTATGGTCAGGGCTGGGGTTAGGTACAATGTAGTTAAGGTCTGTATTATAACCTGGCTGCAGATAATCGTGACCCAACACCTAACGTGCCTAACAGGAAGCACAGGTCCTCACAGCAACTAATACTTGATTTTACAGATGAATGGGGCTTGTTTATGTGCCTGCGGGTGGATTGGAATTTGAGTCTGACCAAAGTTAAGATTAAACTTTGGTGTTTTGATCTGCGTGATGACTATTCAAGCTACTGTACAAGATAAAAAAAACACATCTGACTTTGAACTGCATTGAAGTCAAGTGTAATATATGTCTTTGTACGAAGAGTTGTCAAACATCAAATAAATGCACCAGCAATAATACTAATACTTTCTCTATAGGCTTCATCTGAATGTTCTGAAGCGAAGCCCTGAAGGGATGGAGACTGTGCTGAACATTAATTGCTTTGGCTGTTAAGTGTGTGTGTGTGTGTGTGTTTGTTGACCACAGCTGTTTAAAGATATCAAACCTGGATGAGCTCATTTTTAACATGTCTGGTGAAATCATAACAGCAGTTTTACATTGTTAATACCATCCATCCATTTTCTTCCACCGGGTCGCAGAGGCAGCAGTCTAAGCAGAGATGCCCCAACTTCCCCCTCCCCAGACACTTCACAGCGGTCCGTACACGACCACATCACCCCATTCTTGAACTCCTCCAGGCAGGACTTCTCCACCAACCCGGAGAGCCACCCTTTTCTGGCCCAGTTTAGCTCAGTGGGTAGATCGTGTGACTCATATTTCAAGCGTGAAATGCTTGGTTGTCGAACTCTTCCTGATTTTCGCAGCAGGCTAAACCAATAACAGTTGAAGCTACCCCAATCAACCAATCATAGACTACCCACAAGGTCTATGTTTGGGTGATTGTTTTTAGGTCCCACAGAGTCCCAGATTTATATATTATTTTTTCAGTGTGCCTAATTATTAGCCCTGGGCGCCCGTTGGGGAGTTCCCAGGTAGAGGCTGAGGGTGAATTTTGCTACTGATCCAGGGAGTGGGACGGGACGGGGAAAAAAGTGGACGGGATCCGGAACGCTCGTGTGCCATAAAACCAATATGACAGGAACCAGAGTGGGATCATACGGACGGGATCGGGACCGGAATATATTTTGAGGACCAGGACTGGACCAGGACTGGACCAGAATTTTGCAGGCATGGGATCGGAGTGTCACCCTCTATACCCAGGCATGTCCAGATCTTAAACCAGAATCTAAGTCAGGATTACCAAGCAGGACAATTATCTTACTGTGCATGTTTTGGTACATGCCATCTACACGCACACAAAAGCTCCCCGTGTCTAGATTCAGACCTATGGGACGTCTTATGTTGCTGGTTAACTTTACTCTGCTTTAACACTGAATACTGTGATCAATAATGTTTTACTGTTTATTTTCCATTAAGTGAACAAATAATCCTTTGGCTCCAGGTAAGTTCATCACATTGTGTGTTTTTTGTTAACAAACTGACATTTCTGATGCAGATTTGGCTCATAAAGGAATAAAAGCTTCACACTATGTGCCGCTTTCAAAAGGCAGGAGCTCAAAGACATAAACAACTCTCCATGAAACACTGTATAATGATCTGGCATCCACACATCAAATACAACGGTGGATAAAAGACGGTACAGCACACCTCCAACCTGGCTCCTGAATGTGCTTCATTAAGCTAAGCATGTGAGGAGAGATAAAGGCCTTGCACCGGGGATTTCCCTACAGCACACTGTCTCAACATGACCACCAGTGTGTTTGAGTACTGAACACATCCATGGCTGAGGGCGCAGTGATCAGGCCTCAGATCCTACAGAACTTCCTTCTGCTAGTTTTTACAGGAATGTGAGTTAAACATTACATCCAGCAAATGAATTGATTTATGGACGGACTTTTATCGGGGGCTGCCTCATAACCCGCTGCCCCAGAGCCCCAGAGCCCCAGGGCCCCAGGGCCCCAGGGCCCCAGGGCGGGCTCCGGTGCAGAGAGGGTTTTCATGGAGGAAATCACCTGCTTTGATTTACAGCCCGTGTGGAACGGAAGTGACATCTCATAGGTTCAGTCGCTCTGTTAAAACGTCCACCTGAGGGTCTGAGATATGGCCTTGATGATCTGAAGACTGCACTAGTGTGTGGATTCAGACAACTGCTGAGAATTAGCACATACACTATACATACGAACATACATTCAGAACATTGTGTCACACTAAAAGATAAATCTGAAATAGATACAAAAAGCTGTATAGTCTATCAGCAAAAGAGAGGCTCAATAAGAGAAACTCAACTGCAGGACACAAAACATACATGATACAATATATAAGTCAACATTTGGTGGTATGGGTCTTCATCCTCTGTACCGTCAACAGCTCGTACACACAGGACTCCCTCCAGAGCTTCTGATACTTTGTGCGTTGGAAATGCAGAGCGTCTCCTGAAGCTACAGGCCTCCTCCTTTGTTTCACGGCCATCTTGACGCCCACTCACTAGAATGGTGGCATGCCGTACTGATCTGTGATCCTGCCACCGATAGGCACAGCAGAGCTACAGATTCCATTAAGCTCCAAATTAAAGCAGGCACATCAAAGCCCTGTGAGAAGGCAGCATGGAGATGTGACAGGCAGAAGGAGAACCGAGCTGAGTGAGGGAGCAGGCCTCATTTACGCAATCCCTGAACGTGACAGAGTCTAATCCAAATCAATATCTGTGAGTGCTGGAGTGTTGTTACAATGCTAGTGTGGAACATATTAGCTGAAGATGAAAGCATCAAAGTGGTTAGCGAGATGAAATTACGTCTTTTATATCACGAGGAGTAATTGGAAAAATCTGGGAGTGCTGGCATACATTTCTGCTAACATGCAAATGTTCCTTATGAAACAGCCACACTTGAAGTCAGAGCAGTAGCTCTCTTTGGCCCAGGAGGAACTAAGCTTCAGTGACACCTGACTGACAGCTCAAAACAACACCTTTCCTGAAGCAGCAGCCAAACAAAACACACAATATGCATATTAACGTCTTTTGACGAGAGACACACCCGCATTTGTATTGACTCTGAAGTACTCTGATCCTGTCTTTGAGTAGGACTTCAGATACATGCTGCTGAATGTATGCATATATCCAGCCTCAGAGCCTTGATGCTGTGGGTTATCTGTGAGCTTTATCAGTGTCCTCTGTACAAACAGTGGAGTTCAGTGGGGCCTTTGGGACTTCACTGTCTCTGTAGATCATCTTGATTTATTTTTCTGTCCATAGTGGAAAATTTGCAATCAAGCCCTTGGGTCTGGGTAAGTGTTTATCGCTGAGCTGTGGCAGAGGACACCTCCTCACTCCCAGAGCTCACCTCTCGTGACTAGAAGCATTAGCAGCATCTCTGTCTGTTCTCCAGCGGTTGGGAGAAGGGTGAAGCGGGTTGAATAAGGGCTGGGTGTTTGTGGCCCTGCAGCAGTCTGCCTGATTGCATCGCCACACAAGCGTGCCTTCAAAGTGTTCCCCTCCCCACCACCCAGTTTGACCAGATAAGGGCCCCCTCATGCTGTGGTTCAGCTAGGGGACAGGAAGACACACAGAGGGGTCAACGGTAGTGCCATCTGCTCCCCATGCACAACAAACACTGTACGTCTATATCAAACAAACGGCAGTGCTGACTCTGACCCGGACGAGCCCCCACTTTTAAAACTCCTATTGAGAGCCATAGACTGTAAAGTGCACACAGGATGTTTATGGGACTGCTCGTGAAGTGAGTCTTCAGCTCCTGAGAAGTCCTTCACTTGAAATAATTGAGGTTAGATTTTATGTATGAACACTTACGGGCCGCGGTGTAGCTCAGGCGGTAGAGCGTGTGGCCCATATACAGAGCTTAAAATGCTTGCCCCAGCGGTGGGAATCTGAATCCGGCTCACATGTCACACTACTGTCAAGAAACAGAGACAATAAAAACACATGAACTCTTACCTGTGCCCGTACCACAATAAGAACATGCTGCAGGAAGGTTTCTTTCAGTGGTTAGCCTTCTTCAAATGCATGTTCTCTTTCTATGATCATTCTCCGGCCGGGCTGCTTATACCTCAGTGACCATTACATTATATAATATTCACTATCAGTCCTCTGTACATGTCTAAACCCGGTGTAATGTTTGTGTAATGAATGATGCTGAGATCCTGTAAGTGATGTAACAGCTCCTCTCTTGGAACTGCTCCTGCACTGTCAAGATATGCACCCAGACATCCATTGTCTGATTGGAGAAGATGAAGATGTGAGGTTGGCCTGAAAACCGGCACAAATGGTTTTGTCCCGCCTTAAAGACACAGGCGTCTAATCAGAGAGCGCTGTATTAGGTCATTATTGTGTGTTTGATGTTGTGGGTAAAAAAGGTCATCTGAATGTGTCCGAAATAGACGTGTGCAAAAAAGCATAAACATAAAGACGTAAAACTAACAAAGTGATTAATATTTTCTATGATATTTGATTTCAGGCCGAGAGGAGGTCTGTCGTGACCGCGGTGTTAATGTGGGCACAGGGCAGTGACCGTGACATCACAATCCACCGTATGACTAACCGTGAGTGTCCACAGTGATTGACAGCAGGCTCCGCGGAGAAGAGGCCTCATCCTGGCATCGGGAAGCACGTCAGAATGCAATTGAATCTGTTTGAAACAAGTCTTAACATGTGAGCATGGTGTGTGTCATTTGCCTTGTGGTCTTTCTCTAAGCGTACCAACCCTGACCCCCCCGACGCTCTGATGTGTAGTGCATAGGTGAGAACTGCTTCCCCACGTCCACACATTAGCAGTGTCAGCAGCTGTCACTCAGATCAGTGACAGATCAGGTTTCACTGAAGCCTCTATAAGCCGACTCTAACACATGCTTCCCTTGTCTGTATTAGGCTTTCTGTGTTACACATAATAAAGATCATGCTAAAATAATCAATACAGTCAATTAGGGCTGCACGATTTTTGGACAATATCTGATTGTACAGAAATTGTGATTACATTTGAACCCTATGTGAAGAAAGAAGACTGTAATATTTACTGTTAAACTTCCACAAGAATGTTTGTAGAGGTTCACCCTACAGTGTACACAGGTCTTTGACACACCGTATTTTCCGGACTATACGTCGCTCCGGAGTAGAAGTCGCACCCCCCGCCAAACTATGAAAAAAAACGTGACTTATAGTCCGGAAAATATGGTATATTTTGTTTTTGTGAAGAGGACATTATTTGCTAATTGCATCCATGTATTACCTCATTGCCAGCTGCTATTTTTGTATTAGAACTCATCTCCAGACGCCAATGGTTATTCTCACATAGAAGAACATCAAGAGGCTGAGGGAGGAGGCACCGTTCAAACTTTAGACAACTTGAACTGGAACCTTTATTTTGAGCATGTATTAGAAGATTTCAGTTTGTTCACCGTGAGTTTACTCAGCTATCTATCAATTTCCACAGTGCATTATTATATATGTTTGAACTTTTACATGTATATAACCAGGACACCCACTTTGGCTCTTAACCCTAACACATTATCAAGCCAATCAGGAGGTAATGACAGTCATCTGGATCACTGTTTAATTAACTACCATCCTCTTCATTCCAGAAGCACTCCCCTGTACTCTTCTATCACCACATAACACACACTTTATGACCTCACCTGAAACGGTACTTTCCACTGCTAAGTCCTCAGGGAGTCTCCACAGCCAAGGCCCCCCAGATCCAGGCATCACACTCAAACCTAAATTACACCTGCGGTTCCAACCATTTGATTAATTGATGGTTTGGCTTGCCGGGACGACAAAGGAAGGAAGGCTGAGGATGCAGTTACCACTGGAGGTAATAAAACGGAGGATATCAAAGCATATTTAGTCAGTTTGAAGACACCGTCGAACCGAAGTGTGAGCGATCTCCGAGCAGAGTCATAAAACCGCTTGACAAGAGGCCAAAGAAAACAGAAAACAATAGAGCTCGTAATACCTGGTCAAACAAACCGGTGACCGATGCACTTCAGACAATGGAATAGTTAGGATCAGGGTGACCGATTGCATTTTCTGGAAGTGTGCCGTGCTTTGTCTGATCATAATTATGAATCTTTGGGAAATTGCTCTGACTAAGGGAATCCCTAATCCAAATCTACAAGCAGTAACAGACAGCTCTGAACATCATAAGTTCTTTCATTTGTATGGTGGAACGAAGATTGGCTAGAAGGATCTAAAGCGCTGGGCCTCGCTCAGAAAACCTCAAAAATGAACTCCAATTACAAACAATGTCACCACAAGAGGAGATGAATTCCTCATATGAAGATGAAACAAAGAATATTACAGGTCAAACTAATACAGATTTTATTTAGAGGCCGTCATAGCGAACCACCGGCCTTCACTGAATCATCTGCTTCAGTTTCGACACTTTAACTGTGGCCCGATGTGTGCGCTGGTATTGTATGTGTGCAATGGTGAAAGGGTGGAGCACTGAATAAAAGCCCCTCAAGCCCAGACTTGAAGGCATTCTTTCATCATTGCTAATCTCCCAAACATAAACAGGCGAGCGTCCTCACTGTCTCTCACAGGACAGTGGGGTGACCCTCCCATGACTGGAGCTGACCGACCGCACGGGCTCAGGGACGTGCGTGCCTCCAAACCACGCCATGTTTGTTTTAGGGACAATCTCACCATCTGGATCAATGGCATTTATATCAGTTGTTTACGGAGACACTTAGCGATATTTCTGGGCTGGATGTGTGTGTTCCGGTGTTGATGGTAAGCCAGGCCACCGAACAGGGCGCGACCCAACATGTAAGGAAGCTCCATCCGCAACAACCGACAATTAGCCCGTTTTTTCCACAATAACCATAATTATATGTGGTTTAACCGGAGAAATTATGTCAAAAGAACATAATTTAAAGGGACAGAGATTTGGGATCAGTGTGTGACAATATACATTTACTGAAGAACGCTAAGCAGTCAATTCAATATAATAATACATAATACATACGTTTTATATAGCGCTTGTTTAGGACACTCAAAGACGCTTACACTTAAAGCTATTAGGGAGTTTGTTTGGATATTACTCATAGACTTTCCTGTTCATTACACACTATTCATTTGCTAATATAAGCCTGGGACTATGTGGAGTCTAAAAACAATCAACCAGTAATCTCATCTATTATTGGTCGACGGAGTTAGCTTTGTCTGTTATTGGTTAGCATGCTGCGAATTAGCTCTGGTGCTAACTAGACAAATAAATGGTGTCTGTGGCGAGGAGAAGGGGGAAGGGGGAAGGCATATGTTGTTCTAGATGGATTTTTGTCTCATTAACAGATGCTAATGCTAATTGCTAATGGTGCTAATCGGATCCTAATTGTTACACCGATGGTACAATTATGATATTTAACCTTTATTTAACAGGGAAAGTCCCATTGAGATTGCAAATCTCTTTTTCAAGGGAGTCCTGGCAATGTATTGATGATGTATTTTTGAGCGTGACATTGACAGACAGTAGTTACTGATTTGTTGTAACAGTCTCTGTAATACCTTTCATCAGCCCCCACCTGAGAGCATATACAGTAGTCAATCATTTGTTCATCAGTGGATTGGGATACCCTTTGGTCTATAACACCTATAGAAATAACTGCTGTAGTATATGACATGTTATGGGGTATACATTTTTAACATGATTTAGATTTTACTTTTCTTCTACATTTAGCTCCAGGTTCACTCTTATTTCTCAGGCCTGTGTGAAATAAGCCCCGCTCACACCCCAGACAGTTCACTATTCCCTGGTACAAGGCAAAGCATTTAAAAGCTAAGGCCAATGAGTTAATGCAGACGTGGTATAATCCCCCTCTCTCCACTCGCCGTCCACTGGGTTCAGCTACATCTACAATGTGTGACAGATTAGGTCTGTGGATTAGCCCCAGCACACACAGCCTCTACAAACTGACCACAGACCCTCTCAAATAAAAGCAGCTTTAAAGGTGTAGTCTGCAAGATTTGTAAAATAATCAAATGTAAAAAAAATAAAATTAAATAAAATTAAAAAATTGGTTAGAAATGTTAAATAATGCTTTATCTGACCCTGTTCTGTGATGTAAAGTCGGTCGTCTGTAGTCTGTAGAGGCCAGGGGTGGGACTAAAGTGAAACTCAACGACTATTGGTCAAAGTGGTATCCCACAAACTCAGATCTGACGTTGCTGTAGAGGCCAGGGGCGGGACTAAAGTAAAATCAGAATTATGACAGATTACTTCAACTTAAATTTACAGACTACACCTTTAAGAATAAGCCCATAAGGAAAAACTAACTAATGAATCTGCCATTTTCTCTTTGAACCCAAACCAGCCTGAATCTCAAACACGCAGTGGTGGGCCTTCTCTGCAGGCCTAAAAATAATCTAAATCATTGGCTAATTTATATTTTGTTCATGTATACTTAAATATTACCCAATGGTGTGTCTGCTTCCTTTCATAGCTTTTCCAGACATGTATTTTCATATAAGAGCATTATAACCAATCACATTTCAGCTACC
>JAVQKC010204197.1:0-11968 GCA_036025475.1 Philypnodon macrostomus | reverse complement strand
ATGAAAATAATTTTTTCCCATTGTTTGTGAATATATGTGTTGTGCTTAGAAAAGATCCCTTGTCATCCGTGATTATAATATGTAGGGTAGACTACAAATGTAGACCGAATGATAAAGCATAGTACTGAAAAACAACATTCTTTTACTGATCCGGCCCACCTGAGAACAGAAAGTCTGGATCCGGCCCCAGAGCCAAACTGAGTTTGACACCCCTGCTCTAAGCCCTCAAGGCTTCCCCAAAGAACTGTAGGTGGTGGTAAGCTAACTCTATAGCCACATCTGCCTTGGAGCAGACTGAGACGTGGTAGCCATATTGCACCCATGGCCTCCCCAACCACCACCACGCACCTTGACCTGTACTACCAACTGAGCTACAGCCATCTGAGCTACAGCCAGTATCCAGATAATCATACAAAAATAAACTGGGAAGAGCAGAAATTAAGCTAAATGTGTGACAATTGAGGAATGTGAAGCACAAAGTGGGATCTCGGAAAATGAATTTATTGGGTGTTCAGGAGAAGAGAAGTCTTGGCGGAGGAGTCAAGGGCCCTTTAATGTGCTTCTCAGATGACTAACTAAGAATCCCAGAGCTCTGTTGCTAATTAGCGTTATTCAGGAGCTACGCTCACAGCACTAGTGTTGTTTTCCTTATTTTTATTATTTCCTATCTCGTGTAAGCATCCAATCTCTGAGGCTCCATTTAGTGTGCCATCTGAGGCCCCCTGGAGAAGGCCAGAGAAGGGACCACCAGCAGCCTTTATGTCACAATAAAACATTGTGTTGTTTTCAATCCTCTAAAGCAGTGTTTCTCAAAGTTTTTCAAACCAAGGACCACTTTGTCATAGTGAAAACAATCACGGACCCCTGAGACTTAGAGACTGACGCAAAAGAGTGGGTTTGTGTAGTGTGCAACAAAAGGCTACTGTCTCAATTAAGACTAAATTTGTCTGGTTTTCGATTAGAAGTTCACTTATCTGTGCTCATTAATTGCCTAGGGAGTCTTAGGGTAAATTGAGAAAGACTGAATTGAATTTCATTGTGACATCTTCCTGCGGACCACTTAAGGGCTGTCGTGGACCACAGTTTGAGAAACACTGCTCTAAAGGGTATACATGGATTCCAGAAATCATAGTGGCTTGCAATTAAGTTTAGCTTTGGACGGAAAAGAACGTTAACTGAGATACTGGCAGATGAAAGCTTTTCAACAATCAAAACCTCGTCCAGATGCCCTTTTTCAACTGTCAGAATGACCTCTACCTGGATGAATGACAACCTTCACCGTCGTTAACTGAAATAAAGGGGGTAAACATGGGACATGAAACGCCAGTGGAGTTCTTCAAAGAAGCAGTGGTATAATCGCCACAACTACCCAACTTTTATTTACCCCACTACTGAGCTCCCCCAACATTTACGTAATATATGTAAATAATGCACACTTGCAATATTTGGTCCTCATAAGTTCACCATGCATAAGGTCTGCATCAGGTTCTATTACTTCGAGCTCCCAGTATTCTGTAAAATCCTGCTAAAAAGCAATTTGATATGTGACTAAGAGACAAATAATAGCTAAAGGAAACTTCTTCCACCCTCCAACAACAGGATTAGCCATCAGACTGACTCTGAAGCTGTTTAATTGAGGTATAGAAAATGCAAACGAAAATGCATGGTGAGTGGTCAACAATTAGTAACAAAGACAAAATAGTTTAGGTGAGTTATTGTCTGGTGAGGGATAAGGGAAAAAGATTAGGGATTCGATCTGTACTTTGAAAAAAGCTGGGAACCTCCGATGTGTGAGCGTGTTCTAAGAATTCATTGCCTTTGTCCTGCTGTAGCCAGGAAAATTAATGGAGTCTGGGCTATAGAAGACTGATAGTGGTTAAATACTGAGGCAATCAATAATGTAATAACCTTCAGAGGGTTAGAGAATAGTGAATGTCTACAGTGTTTGTTATTTGTGTTCAGGGTGTATTCCTTTCGACAGGTTTTTGAGCACAAAGATTAGATACCATTATTAACAAATAAGCTTGTTTTTGCATATTAGCCTGAAGCTGACGGTAAAGGGATTATTGGAGTCTGAAAGTGATGTTAGAACAGGCCACAGAAATACAGTACATACTTATTTTGGAAATCTGAAAAGTCAGCTATTATATATTTAT
The DNA here is from genome assembly GCA_036025475.1 of Philypnodon macrostomus. NCBI lineage: Eukaryota > Metazoa > Chordata > Actinopteri > Gobiiformes > Eleotridae > Philypnodon > Philypnodon macrostomus. Next base: position 9,812 of record JAVQKC010204197.1, on the reverse strand, counting down.
AGTACAAAGGAATAGTCCATAAATGTAAAAATAAAAGAGCATGTAACAAAATGTCTGCAGGACTATTGAAGAGCTTCACAGACAGGAAGTATTGCTACACATTCCCACAGCAATAGTACTACCGACATAACTACACATGCATATATTTAACACATGTGTTGTTTTCAGTTGCAGTACACAAAACTAGTTTTTTGCTGACTTGAGAATTTTAAATTATGCTTGGTTAGCTATCCAAGTGATGACAGCCTTCGTGTTACCCACCACCTTCTCTCTTCTCTTGTGTAAGGACGCATTAGAAATGGAAATCTGATGACATCATAATTTAAAAAAAAAATGCATTTCACAAAGATGAGGGAAATGCTTTCAAAAGATGTAGCTTACGGAGTCTCACAGGTGTAGAAGTATTGCAGTAAGCAGCATTTTTTCGAAAAATGGCTGCCTCTGCATATGCTTCAGTTCTGAGTATGTCTTTAAAAACACGTGTGCTTCTTGAACGCAGATAGAAAGTCTTAGTCAGCCAAAGTTGTGAGCAAGAAAACATGCAAACATGTTCTTCAACAATCCACAGCTCATATAATGACAAGATGATGTGGCAATTCAAACCCTAGTGTGTGAAGTCCTCCTCGGAAACTTGGGGCAACTCTGACAACCCCGAGATGACCAATCCAAGATGGCAGTGCCCCATTTTACAAGAATTAAAAAAATATAACTCAATTCAATTAACTAGTTTTGATTTGATATGAGCCATTCACTTCTGCCAACTCTGGGACCTGTTAGCATGCTGTTGTAGTGTATTTTTGCATCTGCAGTTACAAAATATGCTAAAATGTCTGTTGTTGCTAATCCTGATAACTGCTAAATGAAGCTGTTATCATAATAGATTTGTTTATTTCCGAGTTAACAACTGGAATGCTTCAACTCGGAGTATCTGTCACTCCGAGCTCCGAGGACAACGGGAACACAGCATTAGCACTGGTTGCTATGAAATATCTTGAATGCATTATTTATATGCAAAGTGTTGAATTAAGATTGGTGGTTTTTCATTTCATTCATTTCGGACTATAGTTATGCTCAGCTGATGTGTCGAGAACAGGCAGAAGAATTACGCAATTTTAGTTGTTGCTTCTATTCTTATTCCCTCTTTTACCCTACTGTCCCTGGGGTTGCTGGAGGGGTGGGTGCTCATGTCTCGTGCTTATCTTCGTTCAGCACTCTGCGTCATATCAGTCTGACCTGACCATCCATCTTCTGTCCCTGCACCACTGTCTGTCTGTGTGTGTGTGTGTGTGTGTGTGCGCGAGTGTGTGTGTGTGTGTGTCTGTTTGTGTGTGCTGGACCTTGCATGGGTTGCCTAGTTGCACCACATCTTCCAGCCCAAACATATTCTCTCCAGTGAGCAGTGTCTACAGTGGCTCGGGTGGTTTGCTCTAACATCTGCTTGGTCTTGTGTAATAGAGAAAGTGAGCGTCAAGTGAGCTCTGAGTTTATTGTGGGTGATGTATCTGATGACAACCAGTGACAGCTTTGTAGCCCTTTGAACCACACTTCAAAGCCTTGACAAAATGGTGGACACTGGCAGTTTGATGAGTTGAAATGAGCTGCCACCATCAGATGTGTATATACCACTGGTCTGTTTCTCAGACTGCTTTGTGGAAAGCCTGTTTGCTGTTGCTATTGGACATTCAATTATTTAAATACACTTAGGGACACTGTTTAGGAAACTGTTGGGGGAGGTGACCTCTCAAGAAACTTTCTCTGAGCACTTTTGTGTGTTACTAAGTAATGCACTTATCAGCCTCTGCACAAACTGCTGAATTTGAACTTTAATGATCTCAAGCCAAGCGCACACAATGCAAGATTCTTTTTGGATGTTGTTATTGTGAGCTGAAACACTGCTGGTGTTATAGATGACTGTGTGTGTGTGATTTTATACTGCATAGGTACAATTGTACTATGCACCTTTTTACCGTCTATAGTACGGGTCTCCAACCAGCAGCTCTCCAAAGGATTTATTAATTTTATATTCAATTAAATTAGATTTATAGCCCGGCAAACCAGTTTTAGAATTTTAAACATGACCCCTGGTCACCAAAATCTTATAAATTTATAGCTACATTTTGGTAAAAACAAAATGTGTTTTCTTTGAGTTAAAAACATGAAAACATGATTTGCTCAGTTCATTTTGAAAAAGTAGCTCTCGGGGGCGAAAAGGTTGGAGACCCCTGGTCTATAGAGTGCACTTCAACAGGCTGTGCAACAGTGCAGTAGTGCAAACTGTAAAACAATTTAAAAAAGAGCAGAACACATATTATTACTGAACATAAAAGTGGAATACATACTGGCTGCACCTTTACATGAATCAATCTAAAACACATTAGCAGAGTGCAGGTAAAGGCATCCTTCACAGAAGAACAGAAAGGACATTTGACCGACTTTTAGAGGAAACCTTTTTCTAAATGTTTTAAGAAGCTTATGTAAGAAATAGGCACTGCAAGATCTGACCTAAAATACTGTAGTTTGACCTGCTGTTTCTGAAACAACCAGAAGCTTTCACTATAATCTATTCACATTAAACCGAAATTAACAACTGTTGTGATCCTATAATCACTTATATGCATGCCTTGGAAGCACAACACTATGTACTGTATCACGGTGCCTAACACCTGAAGGTGACGCTGTGTCATAATGCTTCCTCTTTTGTTTTTAATTAAATACTCGTGTTACTGCGGAGGCCGAGGCAGTCTAGAAATTTTCTTGAGATTGAATTAATGCAAACTGAAATATGAATTCTTCTCCTCGCTGTCTGAGAAACATGCAACATGCAATCAGCCATTTCTTTAGAGAGTTTTCAGATGCGTGTGTGACTCCTAAAGCTGTGCTCTGGCCCCTGGTCTTACTAATTTGTATTTCCTGCAGTTTGTATCACACAGATGAGGAGGAGGTAATTAAGAGCACACACTGTCTGCATGTTGTGTCCTTGTTGCTATTTTGTTTATGAACTGCATGTGTTTGCAGTTTGTCTCCAGGGATGCCTCTCTCCTCTGGGTAATTATGGGTAATGTAGGATGACAGAGTAGCATATAGCCACTAACAGCAGAAACATTATTACAGTCAGAACATAAGAAAAGGACATAGCCCAGGACTCACGTAAAGTCAACAGTTGCAGGTAATAGAGAACTAGATTATAGAGGCTCTTACATAAACATGCATTTTGCAAGTCAAGCATGTTCTTCACAATACTCTCACTTGCCCCAGCGGGAAGGCAATATATTTTTAGTCAATAGATATTAGCAGGGAAGTGTGAAATGAGACACTTAGCAGCATGTATTAAAGGCCTTTAAACATTTGTGTTTGCCCCACGTAAGCCCTGCCTCGCCACATGAAGCTCCCAGCCCTCTGAGTGCAATTATGGGCTAGCCTCTATTGATGTAGTGGCTGTCATAATGTTTATACTCCTTATTATTGAAACTTTCAGAGTAAGCAAAATCACAACCATATTAATTAATGCTCTGCTGTCATTAAGTAACTGTGAAATGTTTATGTTGAATATAATAGCTCTAACACAAAATGAAAAATGCATGAGCTATAGGTCTGTTTCATTTGCTTGATGCAAAAATAGCACTGCACCACTCTAGCGTGTCTTGATATATAAAATGTCACATCAAACTGAAATCCAGTGTGGCTCATATGTTAACATTTAGTTTTACTGTTAGGCATTTCTTTATTAAATCATTTAAATCCATATTGAGTGTGACACATCTGTAATGAATGTCGGCCCTCATGTCCAGTCTGAAAGTTATACAATACTCCTCCCCCTACCCTCTGGATCAGGTTAGTGTGTAGGCAGGCTCACCGGGGGACCCCCACGCTCCCCAAGCATAAATCACACGTCCATATTTTCATCCTCTATAGGCCTGTTCTTCACCATTGCTTTTTCTCTTGTTCCCAATGTTCCTACGTTCTTATTTACCCCAACATTTGGGTGGATTTGTTGGTTCATATGTTTTGTTGTTTGTTAGTACTGAATTAGGAGGTTGGTTGGTTGTTCAATTCCTGTTCCCATCAATTCATATTACCATTGTGTCCTTGAGCAAGATTTTTACTTCATTATTTTTTATTTGACCCTTATTTTACCAGGTAGGTCGGTTTAGACATTTTCAACAACAACCTAGCTTAGAGGCAGCAGACAATATACAGCAGAATACACTTCACCCACCCTTCTTATGCACTGAATGTGGCCCAATGAACAGAGAATATAGCTCAGAATAGAATCATTTACCATTGCAAAATAGTGTGACACTCTCAAACTCCTTCTAGTCCTAATAATGTCCCCCTCTCTCATGACCTTCTGCCTTTTTGTCAAATTTACCTCCTCACTATCTTTTGTCTTTGGCTGTGGGAGTTTCTGGCTGAACACATGTTGCGTACAGCATAGGTGTTGAAACGATACTCAAATGATTATTCACTGTTAATAAGAGCTGGAGGTGCAGGGGCCAAAGGCAGAGGGAGATACAACTGGGAAAAGCATGAATTATTACAATGAGCGTTTTATTGCTGAATTTCATTATTCTGGGGAAGGTTAGTGGTTTGAACAGCACACTGGCACACATATGACAGTGAAGGTGCAGAGGAACAGTTGTGACACATTTTAGTGTCTCTGTCAGTCTGGCCAAGGACAGCTGTGGCTATAGGGGTAGCTATATTTATTCTTATTATACTGGGCGAGGCTCTGTGGCACAGTGAACAGAGCATTTAACCCTGAATTACAGTACCAGAATCATTGTACCATATATCATTACCATTGCAAGCTCTCACTAAAAACTAGAGGGCTAGAGGTAACCGTAAGAGTGATCCAAGGAAGTGGGAGATGCAACTGGGATTAATTATTAAAATGTGCTTTTTATTGCTGGTTTTCATTGTATTCTGGGGGTAAAAAGCCTCAAATTACAAGGGTACCTTACTTTTATTTGTCCAGTTTTAGTGTGTATTGGCATGCTTTGAGTGGGTGGATTTTATGTGCACACGGCGGGCCTTAATTTCAGCCACACTATCTAATTACTTAAATAGTGCTTACAGGTCCGATTGTACTGTACACTTCCCCTTGGAGAACGAAGTGCCGTCTTCCTGCTCAGGCTGCTGCATTAGCACTAGAAATAAGCACATTAGGCGATTTTGTGCCCCATAATAAGTGGTGAACCTGAGGGATGGTTTTGAGTAAAAATGTCTGAACAGAGAGAAAAACAGCACCATCCCCAAACGTAGACAGTAAAAATTGGGAACAGAGGGATATTAAAAATCCCAATAGGTCCACAAAGCCACAAAAGTCTTTATGAATTTATTGAGGCTGCAGTGATTACCGGTACTGTAATTGGAAAAAAGTAGTAGTTTTGGAAAGCAGGAACAAAGTTAGCGGAAGCTGGTCCCAAGGAACAGAGTTATGCTAATGACTGGGAAATCACAACACATAAAAAAGAGCAAAAGAGCATTAAGGAACCCTAATTATAATGTAAAAGTGTATAAAAGAACTAGGCCCATGCTGTTGAACTCAACAGCAAGGTGTATATCGCCGAAACGGCCCCATACATCTGCCACAACTGCATTGGCACCAACAGGTACCTTAATCAGCTATTGTGTTCCAAGGGTTTTTATATTGTTAACGAGTAATTAAGAGGCCCCACCCCCAAACCATGAGAAATATGGGAAGGGTCTATTTGACTATTTTGATTTGTCTGGATGTTTGTGAAGAATTCTTGTTTCAGTCTATAGGGGTCACCAATATAATTACACTATTATGCATTCTAAAATATTTCCTTTTAAAGATGTGCAAAAATAAGCATTTGAAAATCGAAACGTCAAGATCAAATATGGATCAACATTAAATATTGAATCTTGATCTAACTATTTAAATGATGTCAAATATTAAAAATAGTTCTTATGGGCTTTACTGAAGCAAAACAAACTGAAGTCCTTGGAGAAAGTGCCTGCACAGCTTTTAGTTCCACAAACTGTATATATTTAATGTATAAACTGGTATACTGTCCAGTCCTATTCTTTGCAAATCAAAAATATTTTTCAGTCACTTTATTTTACATAGCCCATAACTACATTGTATCTACCTCATTAAGTACAATGTAATAACGCGTAACTACTTTGTACATACAGAATGGTTAAGGTTAGGTACAACATAGTTACATGTTATTACATTGTACTTAATGAGGTAGATACAATGTAGTTAAGGGCTATGTAAAATAAAGTGTGACCTATTTTTCTATAGAAAAAACTGGTTTAGATTTGGAATTGTTACTCTTTTTCCATGTAAGCAGGGTATTTGAGTGAAATTTCAAACGATAAAAATATGTTTTTCACAGACTTGTTTGCTCATTTTTACTAATTGTGCCAATAATTCTGGAGGGCACTGTATAATTACCTACTCCTACAATAATGATATGCTGTAATATTACTGTGGCCTTTTCAATTTTACCCCAAAATATTCCTTACTGTTAGTTTGCCCCTCTTTCTGTCCCCCCAAAACCATCATCAGGTCAAATCAATGTGTCCTCATATAAAAGGATTGTGATTGTTTCCACCCTGATTGCGTTGTGATTTCACAATTCTTAGTAGATAGCACAGTTCAGGAAAGCCATCTTTCTTAGATTATAGCGTATCGGACGCTCTCATTGCTTCATCTCACACAAAAACAAAACCTAACGGGAAACTGCAGACTCCTGGCAGTCTCATTGGACTTTTTTCCACCGTGTATTGTTACACTGAGCCTGGTTCAGTGACACAAAACTCTGAAGTCATATCTTGACACTTAAACCCGAGAGAAAACAGAAGCGAGTGAGTCTCCAACTATTGCGCCAGCCACTTTGAAAGACCACGTTTTTTGAGTTTTGTGAGTTGGGGTTGTATGAGACACTCCTCCTCTATAGCCAGTGACCTAAAAAGTGTCAGCTTGTTAGCACCAGTTACAAAAGATGGTTTTAAACGGTTTCACTGCCATGGGGGAATTACAAAAGCAAGTCAAAATGTGCAGACACGGTAGAGCCTGAAAACATAAACCCAATCAGAATGACAGATAGAGGAATATATAATATGTGGAAATACAAATACACAGAGTTAGAGATAATGATGAGGGAGACTGAAGTGAAGGAAATGAAGAGCATTGCTTTTCCGCTGGTCTGACTGTGGGACTCAATTGTATCCCTTGTGACTCACCAAGGCTATTTTTACCAGGAGTATTTCCAATTCATGCTGTTAAAACAACATTTACACATCAGATAAGGTACATCTGTAAACTATATTCAATCACATACAAATTGAATGTTTGAAAGACGACTATCAATATCAAATATAGTCATGCAAATCACTGTCACCATGAGTATGACACAGAAAGAACATCATATTCATTTTGGACTGGATGATTGTGGCTATTAAACACTGACATCTGTGTTACAATGGTCAAGGTACAGTAAATAGTAGAAAATCAATATCTGTATCAATATAAAAAAACAGCTCTAATGATATTTTGTGATGTCTTTCATTTATTGTATTTCTTCTTGCCTTTGCATCAGCCAAGTGCGATATCTGATCTGGCAATTGTGCTTGGATAAATAATATTCATTTGTGCATGCATTCGGAAGTCTGGCACAAATTCTTTGCTAAATTACAAATACGTTTCTTTTGCATCTGAAATGGACTTTTTATAAGCCAATAAATATATAATTCGTTTTTTTTAGTGTGATTTCAAAGCAGTTCAACATTAGGAGAAAGCAAACAAAATGCATTACAGTGTCGTCCTCCACCTCGGATGTGTGCGATAAATCATTGTGGATAAGCTCAATTACACTTGAGAGGCAGGAAGGAAGTGCAGAAAGAGCTGAGGGAGCAGTGGGCCTGTGCAGGACTGCTGACAGGACGCACCTCCAGACATTCACTGATTAACAATGAAACAGGAGCTTTCAACACATTTCTTGTTTATATGCATACAACTGTTGTGATGTTGATGGTATTAATAAGGAGACTTTATGTTCTGAGTAGATACAGAACGCTCCATGGGCACTTCATTAGTTAGAACTTGTTTGGTCATCAATTGGTGTAGTCTGCCCGATGTGTCTAGCTTTTTATCATCTCAAACCAGTCACTGGCATCAACAAGACAAACCAAGATTCAGTTAGGTCTAAAGATTACCTAAAATAAGTCAGAGTGGCCAATTCTCACACTGCGGAGGTTATTTTTACAGTACAAACGGCTAATTCAACTACTTGAGCCCAGATGTCTGCTCTGTTCCACTCTTCTTAGTATCTGTTCCTATACATATCCTCTCACTTCAGGTCGTTGTGGTGAATTTTCCCCCTATTTCATGCTGTAAAGACATTGGCAAAAACAAATAGCTCCTTCTCCGTCTTTTTGCAGTCACCTGGGGACCGGCGATTATGTTCCAAACAAACACTCAGGTTCACACGCTCTGTCCTGCAGTCTCGCCTCATTACATCGTGTGCATGTGCTGAAGTACCTCGTCCTTTTTACAACTCGCCAAAACGCAGCCCCCAAACCGAAGCTAATGGAGTGTGAATCCCTCCACCATTGTGTGGACTCTTGAGCATATTTCCACATACTGTGTGCTGGATGTGTGGATGACAGTGTCTAGGCTTCAGTGCAGGTAGTAATTACATAAATGTGAATATCCTTTCTGGCCAATTAAGAAGATCGATTTACCTGCTTTCAAGCTCCAAAACATTAGAAACTAATAATGTTTCATCAAACCCACTGAAGTTCAAAACAGCGCATTAAGGGGACCGTTTTGAAATGGATGATCTACTAGAATTTTCACTTGCCCAGGGTTTACAGAGAAAGGTCTAGAAAAGAAAAAATATATAGTAGGGGCCTATATTGCATGTTGGGGAGTTGGTGTTTGGCAGTATAGCTGCCACACTTCCAGCTGGCTGCCCCAGTAGCTGTGGCTACAGACGTAGCTTACAACCACCAGTGTGTGACTGTGGAGTGAATAAATAATGCAATTGTAAACTGTTTTTCAGTGTCCAGAAAGGCGCTATATAAAAGTGATGCATTAATAGATAAAAGCATCATGGCCATGGACTATGCTCAAGATGACTAATCATAAAGGATGTGGGAACTAGGAGCAGAACACCACACCAATGACCTTATTATAAGTTCTACCTAATAAAGTATGGATGATTGAAAGTGACGAAATGAAATAAATAAATACACAATTAAACTAGGCCTATGCTGTCATCCGCGAGAACAAGGTGTATATCAAACGGCCCAATACGTCTGCCCCATACGTCTGCCCCATACGTCTGCCCCATACTTCTGCCACAACTGTCACCAACGGGCACCTTAATCAGACATCGTTTGATTTCTGAGGGTTTTTATATTGTTAACGAGCAATTAAGAGGCCACGCCCCCAAACAATGACAAACATGGGAAGGGTCTATTTGACTTTTTTGATTTGTCTGGATGTTTGTGAAGAATTTTTTTGCCAAATTTTGTAAAATTCTTTAAACTACATTCTTCTTTCAGTCTAAAGGGGGCACTATAGAGGTAATAACCATCATATTAGTCAAATGTGTTCAGGGCCGGGAGGTAATTAAGTATTTCAGGTTTGAGCCTAATCGGGCAAAGTATGTGCTGTCAAATATACCTGACCTCCCAAATTCAATCCAAAATGGATTCCTGTTTGTTGTAGGGTGGGGTCATAATAATATTTTATGTTGGGTACACTGTGGAGAATCACTGTACCAAGTTTCATTGCTCTCTGCCAAAGTAAGTGTGTCCAGGGTCCCATAGGG
>JAVQKC010204181.1:0-14056 GCA_036025475.1 Philypnodon macrostomus | reverse complement strand
ATGAAATGCTTTGGATCGGAAGAACCGTTAGACTCGCTAAGATACTCATGAAGTACTAATAACATGCAATAATAGTACATGGTAAAAAAGTGTGCAAAAAGAGATAAGTGACAATATAACATGGAGCCATTCACAAACCCTACTTATGAGCCATGTGAACACATCACTGTATAAAATATACATACACATCATTCAATTTGAATATCTCATGTTCAGTTGTGCTGTATCATTAGGTGGTTGTGCACCAGATAATGAACTGGGTTTAAAGTAAGGTGAGAGAAAGCAGTGGGAAGTCTGTAGGCAAGTTAATATTGAACCTATAATGTCCGATGATCCCACTTTATTTTAGCGAATAGCAGTGAAGGAAGGGACGGTGAGCTCAAGCTTACTCTCCCATGGTGCATGCACATTCCTACGACATTAGTAAAACATACAGTAGCTTTGTTGAGTATTTGTGAAAATGATATGACGATATCTGCCTTTTAGCATTGAAACTTTAGACTAAAGTGTGTTTGATTGATTTACAAATCAACCAGGAGAACAACAGGACTAAACCAGAGCTAAACCAGGACTAAACCAGTACAAAATCTGAACTGTAGACCAGGAAGCCAGAGCTAAACTGGGACTAAACCAGTACAAAATCTGAACTGCAGATGAGGAAGCCAGAGCTAAACCGGGACTAAACCAAAAGCAACTAAAATGTGAAGTCTATTGTGCAGATATATTTCTCATAGTTACCCATAGTACCCATTTCTATCCTCCATGTTCTCCTCTACTTCACTGTCATCCCACTGTCCTCCCCTCAGCCCGAGCCCAGGTGATTCACTCCGTCCAACATACACTTGTGACATTCCAGTCATTATAACATAGGCATTTTTAACTATATTGTAGCTATGATGGAACATGCCACCATTATCTTCTATCATTGGGCTTGGGCTTTCAGAGGTAGCCAATTATCTTAATGCTAAATTAAATTTGGTTCCAGCTCTGTGATTGTTGTTGACTCCCACAATCCATTTTTATGAAAAGGGCTTTGCTCCAATCACTCCTAAACTAATATAGATACAAAGCCTTTGCTCTAGTCTGTAATTACGCTTGCACAATTGTTTTTTCTTATTTATCATTATTATTATTAGCTTGGACAGTATCTTATTCAGTAGCCTGAGTTGAATGCATGCATGATAATTGCTGTTGTGCGGCTCGTTGCATAGGAAGGTTGTAAGTGTCTTGTAATGTGTGCATTAAACTCACCTGCTGCATTGTTAATCAGTGCAAAACACTGTAAGCTTTTTTATTTCATTGATGAGAGCACGTACGAGGGTTGGCTGTCTTTTGTCTTAACGGGCAAGGACTTTTTTTTTTTCCAAGTCATATTTCTATGATTCACTGCCAGTGGCTTTGTGGATGCTAAACCTTGTTATTCATCATTAATATCATAGCAAAGACTGTTGTAATAAAATCAATAGGGCAGCACAGTATTAGAAAACAATACAATATACAATAACTATGCCCAATATGGTGATAATAGTATAACTGGTAACTGTCTTGAGTAAGGTTAGAGATTTAGTAACTATAAACAGTAAACGTTAAATACATTTCTGATATTTTTTGCAGACCTAATAAACAACTGTTCTTTTTGTATCAGTATAACCTTAACTTTACATGTGTTTGTCTTGCAGGATGGCTACTCTCAGTATCACTTTGTGGGATCTGCTTCGACGATAGAACGAGACAGACAGAGGCCTTACTCCTCATCACGCACCCCCTCTGTCTCCCCTGTCAGGACATCTCCAAATAACCGCTCTGGTGAGCATCACACAAGACATCCAGGACACTCAGAGTGTGTGTGCGTCATGGTCCTCTGTTTTAGACTATCTTTGAGACATTTACTGAAAAGAATACAAGAAATTGACAGAGAGCAATATGAAAGGATAATAGCTCACCCGGTTCAATGCATAGGTGAATCTTTGAGATCAGAGCTTTTCCTCCTTTGGTTTAGTGTTAAAAATACAAATAAAACCAGAGCAATATGTTGCTGTATTAAAATAAGATCTAGAATAGAGAAGGCTAATGGATGCATTGAGCGAGTAAACGTGCAGTGTTTTTTATTTTCATCCAGCTGTGCATTAATCTTGTTCTGAGGTCAGGTCATTGGGCCGAAGTCTAAATGGAGATGTCTAAATATTCCTCCACATCTTCCATCTTGTCTAGACGTTCCCAGGCCAGCAGAGAAACAGTCCCTCCAGCATGTCCTGAGTTAGCCAATACATGTGTCTATGTCTATATACTCTGATTCCATAAGCCTATAAATGTGTATGGGATATCTAATGAGGTGTATTGCAGAGCCAGTAGCATCAACATTTACCCCTCGATCAGTCTTAAGCTAACTATAACAGTTAGCATCAGTGCTTGCCACCCACCAGCTTTCATCCTGAAAAGTATGATTATCGCTAGCCTTTAGCTCAGGCCCACTGGCCTTCACGCTCGGCAAAAGAGGCACTAGCATTAGCCGTTAGCATCAGTGGTAGAGAGGCCTTTAGCTGTGCTTTCTCCACACTGGGCTTAGCAAGCTGATGAGGCAGAAAAATACTTTTCCTTCCTCCCGGCTTAGAGAGGTCTTCAAGGACCCGGAGAAGAGAGGAAAGGGAGGACTGTGTCTGTTTGTGTGTGTGGACAGAGAAAGAGGAGGAGTGAGATAAACAGAGAGCAAGTAGGCACGAAGAATTAGAGATTGAGGGGTGGTTAATGCATGGGGGAGGAGGCTCAGGATGAGGATTTGACTTTGGCCGACGACATTGAAAATACAGAGTTTGGAGATTATAGTGGAGAGAGCAATTTGTGCATGTTTCTATTATAGTTGGTTTTGGAAAAATCCTGGAAATGACTTGTGAATCCCTCCTCACAATCTACACCTCCCTTTTGTCTTTCCACTCATCCGGACAGACTCATTCAAGCGTTTCATTCGCCTCCTTTTGGTAATCATGCTTTCTTCTCACCTCCGCTCTGATTTCTCACTCTTTACTGACTGCCTGGGTGCTCCCACAGACGCACACACACACACACACATGCCGGGGCCATATGCATCTCTATCTTCTCTCTGCATATGCCCCGGTCTGCCATTCAGCCCCTTAGAGATGGATCAAAGCAGGAGGAGTAATGATGTGTGAGCAGGCAAACTGGGATAGGAGGAGGAGTCAAAGAGCTCCAGAGTATTGAAGATGAAGTAAAAGGGACGACAAGATGCAAAGAATGGCAAAAGGGCAGGAGGAGATACAAAGAGGTGAAGTTAGAATGAAAATGAAAATATACGATTTTTTGTCAAGACCTGTCCCTGTCCAATTCTAGTTTTTATCTCGTTTCACACCTAGATCTGGTTTAGTACAGGTTTAGTTTTGGGGTTTTTTGCCACAGACTTGGTTTAGTTTAGTTTAGACCTGGTTGAGCACTTATTTAGTTAGGGTTGAGCATTGTTGTTGTTTTTTTCCTAGTTTCACCTTGCTTAGTCCTGGTTTAGTCCTACAGTCACTGGTTTAGTCCTGGTTTAGTCCAGCTTCCACTTTCAACTCTGAAAACATCCCAAAACAGGCTCTGTTACATGCTTAAGTAAATGTTTGTCATTCATCAAAGTCTACTAGGGCCTCTTCATGAGGAAAGTGCCTCTGTTTGTAATAGTCATTTTGTATTTGTGCAATTGTGATATTACCCTTGGAAACAGATAACAGGTTAGAGCATTGCCTCGTTGCTTTCAATGACAAGTGCAGTTAGATTTGAAAAGTGTTGTTCAGTATCCCCCAAAATTACCCATAGATTTAGAGTGATTTGAATAAACTCATTTGCTCTGCTATTAACAAAAACACTTCTACATTCTCAGGTGTCTTACTGTGACTTCCTGTGAACAAAGCAAAAACACATTGCACCAAAACAGCAAATCTATTTTTAGTCGTTTCAACAGAGCTCGCTCAAAGAATGCCCTTGACTTAGCTTATAGATGTTATATTCCTTAAATATTCTATCTACATGTGCTGTATAGTGAGCACAGGAATGTTTAGCTAAGCAGACTGAAGTGGCTGATACACAGGTAGGCAGGATTGGGGCAATTCACTGTGTCAAGATAAGAGGCACTGAGTAAGCACTTTAAGTGTACCATGGGAGGATTACAAGGTGGCATGAGTGTGTGTTTTGAAAAATAGATAGAATGGGGGAAAACACAAGAACGTACAGAATCAGGTGAACCGAGTATTTATTAATAGTGTATGTTCTTTTAGAATAAACGAAATCGAAATGTCATGTTCTTGTTAAAAGTGAAATGCTCGTCATTTCAGAAAGGTTATGGCTGCCGATATTGAAGTCTGACAAAAAGCATTAATCTAATCTAGGAAGGTTTTCATTTAGATAATTGTTAGTAATTATTGTTTTGTTATCCATAGCTGTACAACAACTTTCGTGCCGATAGCGCCAACATTGTCCAAGGTCAGAATTCAATTGCGTGCTTTGATTAGGATACTTTATTATATATAATTATATTGCAGTTGACTGCTTTTTGTGTGTTTTGTAAGTTTATAATTTATATTTGTACAGAAGTCTGAAGATTGTGAAGATCCTGCATTAGTCTTGGTTCAGCCTTGATTTAGTCTTGGTTTAGACTTGATTTAGTCTTGGTTCAGCCTTGATTTAGTCTTGGTTCAGCCTTGATTTAGTCTTGGTTTAGACTTGATTTAGTCTTGGTTTAGACTTGATTTAGCCTATATTTAGTTCTAGCCTGGTTTAGCTCTATTCAAACTATCTATTCTTAGTTCAAACCTGGCTTACAGGTTTTAGTCCAAAATCAGTCCTGGTTTGGTTAAATCCTGGCTCAAAGCCCCAATACCTACTGTATAGAATCTGTGCAATATTTGACATTCAACACACACTCCAAGCTGGTCGTGAATGTATGAGTGAATTCCCAGACGCTTTTTAAACATGTTGTAGGTGACCCTTTCCACTGACAAGCTAAATGATGAATAATGACTGTGCACCTTGAGGACCAAGACACACACACTCATACAAGAGCAGTGCAGTGTGAAACCACATGCTGTCCCGGCCTTATTATTGCCTGATTATGTTGTATGTGCGGGTGTGTGTGTGCGTGTCTGCTTTGGCATGGGTGTAGCGAGTGCCCCTGCCTCCCCCCGAGAGATGATGAGTCTGAAGGAACGCAAGATGGACTACGACTCCACAGCAACCAACGCCGGTTTCCATAGCAGCAAGGGAGAGCACACGTCCCGTAAAGACGGCATGGCAGGTGCGTTTGATGGAGAGACCGAGGGAAAATTAAATGCTTCTGTTTTATCTTTCCTTTTGCCACTGTTTTTCTTAGTGATTTTTCATCTCACAGTCTGCCCTTTACTGTCTCATCCTCTGGCTCGTACCATTTCTCTTCTTCACTGATATCCCTGGATTTTCTCAATCCTCTCTGCTCATTCTATTCCAGTATTTGCATTTTTGCGCTGCCTAGCTTCTGTTAAACTTCAAAAGCAAGTTAATGTCCTAATTTGGACCTTAAAGGGTTCGTATTATATCTTTTTGAAGCATTTGGAATTTGTTTATCCTCCCCTAGATTAGCATTTTACTTATTTTGATTAAAAATGATATATTTATTGAAATTATTGGAGAGCTGTCTTTTGCTTAGATTAGGTGCATGTCTTTAAGGCTCTTTCTCCCCCTTACTGGGCTTGGTCACTTTACAAAACAGTGAAAGCAAACAATGGAAAGTTGTAGTAGCAAGATTAAAATTCTTCACCTATCAAGGTAGAAAGGGCAAACCAAGTGCACAGGTAAAAATGATTGAATGAATGAAACATAGAATGAACATAGAAACATAAAAATCAGGTTAGCATAATTTCTGACAGTTTTTGCTGTATCACATGTATGTTAATTTATAAATCTAATTTCAGTTCAAATATCCTGTGGGACGTCTACATTATTCCGAAACTCATACCTGACAACCAGCGACGATATCAAGCAAAACCAGGTGAGTTTTCAATTTACCATTCAGGCAGCATTAGCAAACGTATGTGATAATGTGCATATTGGAAATGAGATAAGAAATAGGTTTTGATAAGCTCGGCAGAATATGTGATTCAGATACAGTTATGGTTGAAATGGAAAAGCATATGATAAAAAATGCTATCCTGGGGTTTAGTTTATATAGAATAGAATTTTTACCAGTGCTGCAAAACCACTATAGGTGCTCGTAGATGTGATATGTTTCCAGTCTTGTGCACCTGTCCTAAACCACCTATAAGCAAACACACGTCTGTGAGTATTATAGTGCCCAGAGATGAATGGTACTCTACAATACCTGCATGAAGTAGAGAACTCACAGCATGAGTCCCATCCTATTTGATTCCTATCTGAGTCCGTTTTACCCTCACTACTTGCTTTTCAAACCCTGGTTTTTCCTGCTTGCTGTGTATATTTGACACTGTCCTCTCCACTTCTATCACCATCACCATCCCCACTTTTCTCTGCCTTTTCATTCTCGCCCCTTCCACCATCCCCTCCCGCAATCCACACCACCATGTCCTTTACACCAGGCTCCAACCCCGCCCTGTGTCGTGCCTCCCCAACCGCAGCTGGATAGCCCATCAGCGGTCGCGCTAAAAGACTACGACCCCTATCCTCCCCCTCCTTCCTTCCCGCAGCCTCAGCCTCCCGGGCCGCCCCCGCACAGCCAGAGTCGGAGCTTCGACGAGGCCTTCTACGACGATCCCCCTCTGCCTCCACCGGCGTCTCAGCCACAACCACAGGTCCCGGCACAGGCGCAGCCACAAGCCCAGCCGCAGCAGCCGCCTAACTCCACCGGACCACCACGGGACCCGAGGGAAGACCTGCGAATGCACCTGGGCCTCAAATCCACCGGAAACTACGTAGACTTCTACTCGGCCTCTAGGCCTTACAGCGAACTGAACTACGAGACCAGCCACTACCCAGCCTCGCCCGATTCGTGGGTGTAATCAGTCCACAGCAAAACGTGCGGGGCAAGAGACTGACTGTATGTGTGTGTGTATGTGCGTCAGAAAAGGGATTATTTTTGCTGCAAACACAATGTCAACAGTATACTAGATTCAGTGGCAGGTTCAAAAGGTATCTTTGTTAAAGAGAGACAGTGCATGTGCATGCTGGCCTTTTTACTTTTTACCCCAAAATTGCTTTATTTCCTCATAGACAGCTTTTTGCACCAGAAAGAGCATAACAAAGAATTAAAAAATGGGTGCTATATGATGAAGCGTGTTAAAGAGTGTGAAAAGCAACAGGAGCATAGATGCACTGACAGACATAGGAAGAAGAATGCAGAAATTATGGGTAATGGTTTGCTGAAAACACTTACTTTGTAAAGAGCAGGAAGTAACAAGAGCCTTTGTGTGAGATGGATACGGGAACAGGGGCCAAATACTTTGTAGATGTATGAGGGTTGATGAGGAGGGCAGGACATCTTAAAGCACAGACAAAGATGAAAGCACACTGGACAGAGAGAACGTTTTGGATGTCTGTCATTTCACCCAAGTGAGAAACGTAGCACTGTATTTATCCCCTCTTATTTGTTGCAGTGGCCTTGCCGCCTCCACAGTCTTCTCTATTGTTTTGAAGGAATGTAATTTGTGAGAGACTTCTTTTTGTCATCATTCTTAAGCATCTCATTTGTACTTTTCTAACAGTGAAAGGAGAGACACATTTTGTTTGTACAGTTCAAAGGTAATATAGTGTGTATATTACACATTCTGATGGGGTCATTTATAAAAAACAGTTTTTCCCGTGAGTCACAAACACAAATGACAGCTCGGAAGCAGTATGGACACTGTTAGTGAATGTTTTAACCTGTTTAGCAGAAAAGCAGTATTTGTGTTGTTTTTGTTTCACTCAGCTCAAATGTTTGGAGAAATGCATCAGATTGGCGGAATAGTGTTGCTCCACAGCCCAGTCAAGGATAGTGCTTTTTCACTGCCTCAACAACACATGCTGAAAGCACAGGAGAGTCTTTTTCTTTGGGGTAGCTAATATTTTTGACCATGGTAACTTTTGGTGATTTGTCATCTTTACATGCACAACAAACTGGTCTTGCCCTCTAAACGCCACATGAATATTGGACTAAAAAAGGAAGACAGAGAAATAACATTGTGCCAAACTTTGACACCTCACGGACCAGTCCTTGTGGACTTTAAAGAGACATTTGGGACGTATACTGTAATGAGACACACTGTCGAAGTTTACAATCCGGACCACTCCCTCTGCTCTTTCTAACTTTTATTTCATGTATTTGGATCAAGTGGAGCCGTATTATCACCGGGGACGTCAGTAACATCTCCCTCATAAATGTACAGACCTGCCTCTCTGTGTTGGCTGAGCATGTGTGAATGACTGGCATACGTGCCTGAGTGTGTGTGTTTGTGTGTCCATGTAAACTGGAGCGAGCGTATCTATGCATGCATGTGAGTTTAGTGTGCTGCGTATGCATCTGTGAGTGTATAGTGTGTGCGTGTGTATGTGTGCAATCCTGTATAATTCAATGTCTCTCAAGGCATTCCTAGAGACAGGTTGTCCAGTTTTACAAGATGAAAAACCTAAGGTTAAAATCACTAGAATGAATCACTGATATAGAATGACAAATCTATAAATAAATGAATATAAATATATATATATATGATTTTTATGTGCAGATGTCCGTGTCTCTAAATGCAACAAATGTTCACAGAGAAAAACGTGTACAACAGGACTCTTGACCTAAACGTGGAAACTGATTGGAACCCCCTTTACACTGAACCAAAAGAGACTAAAGATCACCTGAACATGCTCAGGCTCTGGTGCGAGTTGTGTGTTATTGTGTTTCAATGCTTCTTAGATGACCCTGCTGAGAGAGGACCGTACTTGAACACAAAGAAAATAAAAAGACTTTGCAATCAAAAACATGGTCTTGATTACTGTATTTGTTTATTTCAATGAGTGATACAGTAGTTAAATTAGTACAATTTTGAGAAATCTGAAAGCACGTTAGTGTTTATATGGGTTTACTAGGTGTTTAGGGTGGCACAGTGGATGAATGATTTGTGGTTCTGCCTATTAGCAAGAAGGTTGTTGGTTCAGTCTTTTTGCAAGTCTTCTTTCTCCCACCATCCAAAGACCCTGTCCCTAACTAGCCACTGTCGAGGGTGTACCACACTTATACCCCTAATGAATCGGACTCCTGTCAAAAATGACTCATAACAGGAAAAAGCACAGGATGAATGTGTTTAAGCCAAAATGTGAGCAGTTTTTACAACATACTGTGTACATAAAATGAGACATGACAATGTGTCAATTATCTCCCTTTGCGTTGACACACAATTTACTACTATTTTCTCCAGTGTCTGACAAGCATCATTGTTAACATCTTGATAGTGTTCGCAGAGATATTTCCACCGGGAGCCTGACAGACTGGCATGCAGAAACATGTTATGTGATAATTCTTGGATATCACACTTATTCTCACATGTTCTGATAATGTCCCCTCTCTGATGCTGTAAAGTCAACGTACAGCGCTTTACTGATAGGGATAGTCTTGTACAATCATGACAGAGGGCTGTGTGTCTAATATATCATTGTGATGTTGGTCCATAGTGACAGCAGTGAGACGTGCTTTGACTGGATTTAAACTAATGCAGAAATACTATGGTCAGAGCATTAGATTACATTAGGGTGGCACAACATATTACAAATGTACCTTTATGGCATTATCAAAAAACATAATATTTTAAGAAACTAAACCTTATCACAATGATTTGTAGTCTTCTGTCCAACAGAATGTATCCTGGTTTACTCCAGATCTAGATCAAATTTAGACTTGCATGAGCCTGTTTAGTCCTAGTGTAGTCTTCAGCCCTAGTTTTGACCAGTGTGTCCAGTGCCTTGTATCTCTTAATACATTAAAGCCCTAAACTTATTATTTCCAAATGTCCAAAAATCATACATTTCTGGCATTATTATTGCATGTTTTCCAATATTGTGTAAACAGATCTCATCAAAAACATCAAACTTTCTACATTGCTGTGAATGAGAATTCATTTTGCCCAGCGCCTTTTCCATGTCATTGATTCTGTCTCAAGTCAGTCCATGTGAAACGTACTGTACTGTACTGTACGCACTGTTTAAAGTTCCTTGATTTTTAGCCTTCACAACAGAGTCAAGGCTTTTTTGTCTTCTGAGAGTCCTAGTGTAGTTGAAGGCTGGTGTTAATGTGGCATGAAAATAGCTCCTCAATTTTCTTTCTATAAACTGTCCCATTCCTTCCTACACGCCTATGGCATTCACTGACTCACTCACTCTTTCTCAGGTTTCTCGGCTCATTCTCAATCAGACCTTGGGCCAGACCATAAGGGGTGTGTGTAGTATGATAGTGTTCATATATGTGCGGACATCTGCAGAGCGTTGCAAAAGGACAAAGTGAGATGTAAGGGGAATTGAAGAAGGAACAGGTGATGATTTACACTCCGTGGACTTGAGCATGAAATGAATTAGTTTTAAGACAGAAAAAGTGAGGTCCAACCAAGCCGCAGATAGCGCTCAGAATTTATTTTATCATCTGAAATGGAAGCTGGACTATGAAGGAGACAGAAGGTGGGATGGGAAAAGAAATATGGACTTGACTTTATAGTGAAAAAAAGAACTTGGTGAACTTTTAATGCATTCATGTACTTCCTCTTTTTGGGTGAAGGGTGACTAGAATCCAGCAGCTATGGACCTTAAGAGGTAAGGTACAATGGAGATAGGTTCCAGTTAGTCGCAGGGCTGACACAGAGACATAAGTAGACAGACGCCCTTGATTCTTCTAACATGTGGTGTAGTTTGTAGGTTTTTCTAAAATAAGTAAATTGTTCTATGGTGTATGGCAGGTTATCTGTAGTCTGTTGAGGCCAGAGGAGGGACTAAAGTGAAACTCAGCTACTATTGGTCAAAGAGGTAACCCCAAAGTGAGGCCCAGGGAGGGACTAAATGTAAAATAATATTACTTTACATTTTTTTTTAAGAAACTGACAGAATACACATGTAATGTTAAAGCTGAAATACCCAGAGAGAACACTTTGCCACCATTCACCCCAACTTTTGAACTTTTCAATGAATAAAACAAATATACTTTTATGAGACCAAATTGAACTTCACCTCACTTGAGCTGCACTTTAGTCTGTACACCTCTTAGAAGATTTTGCATTTAACATTTACGTAGCACAGTCATTCTCTGACACAATTTCTATAAGAATTTCCATTATACATTACTCACAAAGCCACTTTCATATCTATGTATGTCTGAACACAAGTCTTTAAATGTTTCCTCCATTAAGCCAACAATTCTTGCATTTTCCATACGCTTTGACCTTACATCTGAAAATTGTCATTATAACTAAAAGCAGCCCAGACAGAGCCATGCTGTCATGAACTTAGCTATTTCCAGTTAAACAGCACAATGAAAACACTCACAGTTAAGAACTTATCAGTGTTTGACATGGGTGTTATCATGGTTCATTTGCACCTCTCTCAAGTGACAGGATGTTTCAATTTGATCCTTGGCATGCCAAATACTGTATCCTTTTATAGGTTTGGCGAGACTGAACAGTGCTGATTGCTGTTTGAAGGCAGGAAGCTGATACTTTACATGCCTTATTGAAATGCTTGCAAGAAGAATAATTGTGGACAAAAGCTCTCAGCGTGATAAAGCTTGTTTTAACACAAACATTACTGTGAAAATAAACACTTTGAAGTTGAACTGCATGAGGCACATTGATTGTTTGGGATTTCATCTCACCCAAGGTCGTATCTATCATAGTTTCCATGCTTGCCCGCTTACTGATATAAAAACGGGGTTCACTGAATTGCATGATTGGTTAAGCCTTAAATATTAATACTAGACTAGTAAAGCATTGGATTGGATGCGCCACCAAATTCTCCACATGTTTGGAATATTTGAAAAATACAATTTTTTAAATACATTACACTACAGTCCAAAATATAATACATAACATAATATTATAATAATAATAATAAAAATTACCTGACTGTGTTTAAATGGTTTTCTATAAGAGCAACTCTAATAACAGTAATGGTTTGCATCTGTAAAGTTACGGTTAGTGCTTCTGACTCTGTGCCATGAGGTTGTAGGTTCCAAACCTTGGGCTGGCCAACACATGATCTTTCTGAGTTGAGTCTGCATGTCCTCCTGTGATACTGTGGGTTCTCGTTGGGTACTCCTAAGAAAATTGGTCACTCAATATTGCCCTTAGTAAATGAATGTGAAGTGTTTCCCGCTTAAGGGCCATAGTTTCTGGGTAATGCTGCCGCCATCCTGACACCTTGACAATATACAGTTCAGTTGGCCTAATTCCTGGCTTTAAAAATGTGTGTAGAATAAATGCATAAATGCTGTCAAACTGAACTGAAAGTAAAACAATTAATCAAAAAGCAACATATAATTTGTCTAAGGTATCTTGCAGGATATGTCCAGCTCACCCATGGATGTACCCTCCTTAGATAGTGTATTCTCCTTGACTTGCATAGTATATACCATAAGGCCCACTATCAGGTATTGAATAGTCAATGCTGCACATAGCCTTGGTTATTCATGCGTTATAGCTGTACTGCAGAGGACCCAGCTGGCTCGTGCACACTACGTCAGACTGGAGGGAAAAATATTGAGCACGTATGTGTCAGAGGCATGATTATTTGTATGTATGTGTGTGCGTGTGTGGTTGTGATGGGGTGTGTGTTCGGTCCTGTCAGTTTGGGCAGATTCACTCACCTGTGACGTCCTCATTCTGTCTTCCTGTGCGCCGTCACCGCTTCTCTCAAAGGCACACACACACACACTCCCTACAGCCATATCAGGCACGGGCAGGTGTTGAGATCACTGACTTTTCAAGAGGATTTCACCTATGGCACTTTTGAATCCGTGCCATGTATTTTCTACCGCAGTAATGAATACTTTCTCATAGCCTATAAAAAGAAAATGGATCGGGGCTAAAAGAGGCAAAATAACACTTTAAAAGAAAAGCTTTGCAATTCTGTTTTTATTTGTCTTTTCAGTTTTTTAACAATGACTCTTCAGTTTTTTTGGGTAGGCATGGTGGGCAAAATATAGCTGAAGTGACAGTGATGATGAATCCTGCAGACACCAAACTCCCACATACACACAATTGGAGGCATGTCTTGTCCATGTTGCCAAAGCTGCCTTCTTCCATCTAGTGGTCACATATGTACACACACCCACATTATGCATGTGCTACCAGTGACAGACCATGGCAAACAAGTCAACGCATGCTCAGTAGAGAAGGTAGAGCTCAGATTCACTCAAATTCAAGCATTCTGTCATCCATTTCCAAGCTTGGTATATTTCTAAAGTCGTGTGAAATTTATATTCATTCTTACAGTGTCCCATGTTTTATGCTAAAACACAAAGAATATGCATGTAATAGCATCGAATTAAACGGAAACAAACAAACAAACTAATAAACATTCAAAAGTATCTTCAAGTATTTCTTAATCACCCCCACCCAGTTCTGTCGCAGTCACTTGATTAAGGCTACAAAATTATACAGTTTGGAAATGAATAATATATATTCTTAAATAATTAACAGAGATATGCACACGTTTAAATCATTCTTATAAAGGACAGCATGAATAAACACTGGACATTTTGATTGGTTGTCCTCTGGAGTTTAATCTCTTAGAAACAGATTACATTTTTCACAGCAAATTAAATGCTAATGGGCCATAGCTCACTAGAAGTCTCTTACAAACTTCTGGATTATTCCTTTATTTATCTTCTGCTGCTCATTCCTGTTCGGGTTCATGGGTGACTGGAGCCTGTCCCAACCAAGCAACTATGGCCCTTAGGCAGAGTACATCCTGGACAGTAGCCATTCACTATTTATTTATTTATTTATTTATTTGATGGGACAGTGCACATTAATGAACATACAATTGTACAGAATCACAATTGACGTAAATATGCCGGATTTAGCACAGTGCTAATTTCCATCCGTAGTCCCAGACA
>JAVQKC010204174.1:0-12638 GCA_036025475.1 Philypnodon macrostomus | reverse complement strand
GTATGGGGCAGACATACGGGGCAGACGTACGGGGCAGACGTACGGGGCAGACGTATGGGGTCGTTTTCGCCGATATACACTTTGCTGTCGGGACGACAGCACAGGCCTTGTTGTTTTGTATTGTCATACTCGTCTTACACTTACAGGCCATTTTATTAGGTAAACGTATGTACCTGCATGGGAGCTCAATTAAATCAAGCCAGTGGATTTTGTCTTGCACTTGGTGAAGACAACTGCTGAAATATTGGGGGAAAATGCCTTGCACTTGTTGATGTTAGAGGTAAGAGACTGGTTTGAGGCAATATTAGCTCTGGTAACCAATGCATTCAATGACAAACATGAAGCAGATTGGCTAACCTTTATTTGATACTTACTCTACCTAATGAAGTGGCCAAAGAGTGTATTCTCTTTTTCTAACCTGATAATAACGGCTAACAAATGCTTTGACCAATGCTTTGTGATCCAGCTCAAAATGTGAATTAAACTGTGATACTCCTAATCAATCTATTTAATTTGACTGCTTGTAGTCTGTTGAAGGGTTATGTTAATTGAAAGAATGTGGCTTGCACCTTGTTCCCTATCAAACAGTTACTAAAGATGAAAGCAATCGTACGTGGGGCCGCAGCTCCCTCTTCAGGCCGGAGGAGTTTGATGACGTAAAAAAGGGAATCAAAAAGAAAGGAAGAACCTGGGGCCCCAGTTCAGTGCAGACCAAGGACCGGCCTAATGCTACTGAGAGGTATTTGTTGTAACTGGGCATTCAATTGCACTGTACTGATTTAATGTTGATAATGTTGTTCTCTGCTCTGTGCTTTAGAGTCCGGCCTCTCTCAGATGGCAGTAACCCCTGGTCCACCAGCCTCGTGAAGTGTCAGAAGAATGTACCTCTTGCTGCCCTTTTCGCCGAACAAGGTGGGTAGAAAATACTGTATATAATAAAAAGAATCTGCACAAAAAAATCATTAAATTATTACAGAAACATCAAAAATCGGATTATCTTGCTTTGTAGTACACATACAGACACACCTGCGCAGATGTCTACAGACACAAAGAAACAAGTGAATGAGATCTCAAAGGGTTAAATACATCAGACTCACGTGTTTATGTGCTTTATCCTCCGCTACAGCAGCCAGCTCCTGTGGAGCCGATAGTTTCCCAATACGTGATAATATAGAGAAATAAACAGCCCCTAAACAGTCCTTTCTGTATAACTTTATATCATTACTACCATCTCTCTTTATAATCTATGCTTGTTTTGTGATTATATCTGTCAATTTTAACTGTAAAACAAGCTGAAGCATTTCTCCACATAAAACCAAATCAATGAGCACTTCACGGAAAGCCTGAGTCTGCATTTTAAAGTAAAGGCTTTGCTAACCATAAAAATGATAATATAGTTTGATCTATAAGGCGCAGGGCCAGACACACTATGAAAAAAGTGTGACTTATAGTCCGGAAAATACAGTAGTTTCACTTTTGACAGCTCGTCCCGAGGCTTTGTTTAGAGGAAGACTTGCATTGTGTTATTATTAATGTATTGTCTTCCTGTGTTTCCAGCTAGACTCGGTAAAGATGAAATGTTTCCCTTGGACTTCACAGACAGCACAAAACCAAAGCAGCTCAAGTTCCCCAACCAGGTCTATATCGATCTACCTCTGTGGCGGGACGAGCAGCAGCCCCAGAGCCCTGGCGGACAGAGTGGGCCGGGTGAGGGCAGTGCGGGGCCGGCCAGTCCTAGTGGTCCATCAGACACCCCCGAAGATCCCTACACCACTACATCCACTTCGTCTGCCTCTACTACACCCCAGCATACTCCCACTAACAGCCTGAAGAGATCCACGGCCCGCCGCAAAACCGACTCTGTTCTGTACGGCTGCGGCTCCCTGTTGGCCTCCGTCGTCCTGGGATACGACTTACGGGAGGCGCTCAAGAACTCCACCCCGGGGGAGGAGTCGGAGCCCCAAAAAGAGGAGAAGAAGAAGAAGGAGGGTCTTTTCCAGCGCGCCACACGGTTTCGCCGCAGCACCTCGCCTCCAAACAACCGCACCCGGAAAGACGAGCCGGCGCTGAACCCCACTGCTGCTCAACCGGTCAATATAATGTCAATGTCGGCCATTATGGAGTGCAACTCTACAAAATGCCTTTTACAATCGGAGGCGGAGGTTCCCCACATCAGCCCTGTGAAGGAGGAGTCCATCACTGCCAATCATCACTCACAGTCATCCAAGCAAGCTCCAGCAGTGACTACGGATGGTCAGAGCAATAAGCCCCAGACCCCTGCACAAACCCAAAGTCAGCTGCCAGAAGTGATCAGCAACAACCCAGGGACACGTCTGCGCCGCAAGAAGTACAATAACCACATCAGTAAGTACCAGTCTTTACTGAAGTTACCGAATTGATTTGGGAGGTCAGGTATATTTGACAGCCTCTAACTTACACATACTTTGCCCGACTAGGCTCAAACCTGAAATACCTAATTGCCCCCCAGCCCTGAACACATCTGACCAATATAATGGCCGTTTCCTCTATAGCGCCCCCTATAGACTTAAAGAAGAATGTAGTTTTAGGGAAATTTACACAATAGATTTATTTGGCAAAATTATTCTTCACAAACATCCAGACAAATCAAAAAAGTCAAATAGACCCTTCCCATGTTTGTCATGGTTTGTGGGCGGGGCCTCTTAATTGCACTATATTAATATAAAAACCCTAATATACAATATAAAACCACACATGTCTGCTCAAGGTCCCGTTGGTGACAGTTGTGGCAACAGACGTATGGGGGCGGTTCGCCGATATACACCTTGCTGTCGGGAACAACAGCACAGGCCTAGTTTTAAAATGCTTTTGCTTGAGTAAATATGTTTGGTTACTCTACCCATCATTCCTCATGTTATCATCATAATAAAGCATTACAAATAAAAATTAGTGATGATCATGTGAAAATGTGTCCAAAACTTTCAGTTTCAGCAAACGGCCCAGCCACACTGTCACCCCCGACAACAGCGCAGAGGAAGCCAGAAAAGCAGGAGAAGGAGAAGAATGGCGCTGCAGTCACGCCCTCTAGTGGTGAGTCTTGTCCCAGACCACGGCCCGCCTCATTTAGGGCTAAACCCCACGCCTGGGCTCTGCTGCGCGGCCGGAACAAAAGCTACTCCCTGGGTCACTATTCCGGAGAGAAGGCTGCCCAGAACCTCACCGTGGTGCTGACTTCGGAGGTGGCTGTGGGCTGCTCGCTGCTGGACATGGACGCCGAGGGTCAGAAGAGAGACTGCACTGTCCCGCTCTGCCGCATTCAGAGCTCCCCTGGCAGGCCCTCTGTGTTCGAGCTGGAGAAGGAGTTCCTCTCATAGACGCCTTCTGGACTATTTAAAACGTGGATTCGAAAAAGGCTGCCTTATTTTTCCATGTTAATTTTACATATAGAGCCAATCTGCCTTAGTCTTCCAGAGCCTTACCAAGTTACTGTATTATGATCCCTCTTAAGGCTTGCAGACTGCAGTAGTTGAATGAGCTGGTTTAGCTGATTCACTGACGTCTACTGCTCATATATCTATGCCTTTCACCGTCTCTCTTCATTCTGTCGGTGCAGCTTAACGTTGAACGCAGCTGCCCCATTTGCAACACAATACCCTCACCTTTATATTTATATATATTTTTTATATAGGTAATTTAATATGAAGAAACTCAACGGTACTTTATCAGAGTTGTGTGCCTACGCTTTTAGATTATGACTTGAGAATCGTGCATGTACTTTTAAAATGTCGAACATACATTCTACTTCCTTGTCTGTAAATATATCTTTTTTTTCTCTTATTTTTCTTCTAAATGCTGTAAGCTGTTATGTATTGCATGTGCAGTACAGTCTGTACGGGTGCCCTAAACCTGGTGTTCCCAAAATGCCAGAGTTACTACTAAGTCTTTTATTCAAATGTTTTTTACTGACCTTTGGGTCACATGTTGCTAATAATACAGATTTTGTAAAAGTATTAGAAATAGAAATGATCTTTTTTGTTCTTTATTTTTTGATTGTTGGCATTGTATTGTTAAAAATTCTAGTCATTGAAAGATTGCACAACCTGGGAGTGGTAATAAAACGCAAAAGCAATACTGTTAGACCTAATTCTGTTAACATTTAAGACAAACAGTGGAGAAATGCATACTTCACAAAAATGAATGAATTCACCTGTACAAAGGTTTACATTAAGATTTGCTCACCCACATTGTGTGTCATCAAACTGCTTATGTTCACTGCCATTAAAATGACCTCCTCAGGATTAATGAAGGACTCACTACTGTATATTTAAAATCAAACTGGCCACTCCCAGGTACTTCCTCGGTAACAAATAAAAGATCTTTTAGAATTATTGACTGATTGCTTTTTGAAAACTTAAATCACTGCTCTACTTAAATTGTCGTCATGTTTGACACATCCACAGCATCAGTTTCCAAATAGTGTAAATATGATTTTTCGTTCTTCTGCTGATGTAGAATGTGAAGTGTTCTGTATTGTAAGACTGCTGACTCTGTTGCAAAACTGCCAAGGCCATGTTTTAGAGCTGTTATTTCGTAACTATTACTGCTATTAAGTTTATTAAACGGGACTTGACCCTACAACCTAAACTTGAGGCTACAGTATGTCGCCAAATGATTTTGGCTAAAGTTGCTGTTGGCGACCACTGTACATTCCACTCAGTTTGACTTAACTGTAGCAATAATGTAAATGGTGCATTCAGGCTGATGTCTATGGGACCAAATTGAATTCTATCAAGACTAAGGCCTCTTTCTCCAGGACCAAAACCACTAAAATTATCATAGCTGCTATTGTGGAGTTTTTACTTGACTTCTCAGTATGTAAATGTAATGAACAACCCCTCATTATGAGCAATATTTTGTAAAGTCACTGAACATGTTGAGATCAGTGACTGGTTAACATTACAGTATTGGTTACTTCAACGCCGATCAAGAGTATCAACATTTTAAAAACAAAATAAAGGCTAAATTAAGCTCAATGTGTGTGTGGTGTTTCTTTGAGAGAACCAGCTTTCGTCACACAAGGCTTAGAACATTTTATTAATGTTATACAATAATGAGCAATCAAATCACATAATCAAACAATATAGTGTTCACAATATCTTTGTTCCTGAGTTGCGTCGTGTCATCACATTCAGAGCATGACGGTGAAGGTAGCGTTGGTTCTGAAAGGCTCATGAGGTTTTGGTAAGAGGTGTCCTCCATCATTTACCTTCAGAGATGACACATGAGATAATGAAGAGAGCAGAAGTCAGTGAACAGCACAAAGAAGTGTCTTTAGCTCACTATATCTGCTCCTCACGTCTGTGCCTGATCTAAAAATAGTATGGAGGGTGGGGTGGGCAGATAATTATAGCCCCCCGAGGAGTTTCATTCTCCCTCCCTTTCTCTGTCTCACTGCCTTGGGCCAGTCTTATGTTACAGAGGACACCTGACTCCTCATTTTGTTATCTTTTGTTACCGTAGTGAGGTTACTTTTCACTGGTAATGATATTATCTGACCAGTCTGTTTCTCAAAACTAGAGTCTGAGGTCATTTAACATTGTAACATGCAAATGAATCGTGTGCTCTTACTTTAGAATAACACATTTGACCTCACTGCGAGCGCTGCTTCGGGCCTGGAGCGGGATCATGAGCTGTGCCTGGAAGCAGTATTTAGCCTTGTGCTTTACATCCTTTACAACGAGTCTGTGATGGCAGCAGTTCATTTCTATTACTTCCTAAAGACAAGCAGAGAAAACATGTATAGTCACAGAATGTTAGGGATATATATATATATATATATATATATATATATATAATTTATATGATTGTGATATTACTGTGTATACTGGAAGTAGTGTAGAACCCAATGATACGATATATACCATTTTAGGAGCAATTTACCCAAATGCCCCATATCCCTAACTCACTTATGTCTGTCGTGTGTGAGCCTTCTTCCTTATTATGTTTAGTTTTGTTCTGTTTTTTGTTGTTGCTTGTGCTCTTCCCTTTCATGACTTCTTCTGTGTATTTTGTAACAATCTTTGAAGGTCATCTCTTTAGTGATACCATTAAGGGCTCCAAAAAAAAAGAAGAAGCCTTAAACAGCTCTATAAACGGTGGTAGTAAGCTACTCCTGAACCATAATTGCCCTTGGGCAGACTGACAGATTTGCCCACCACGAAACACACAAACTAACAGTGGCAGATTTAGCAGTTTGGGGGGGATCAGGGTGAACATGGGCAGGCTCGGTATCCTTTTTAAGTCCTACCTGACGGCTTAACCATACAGAGGAAAAGGAAATCTGGCAAGGCGTACTGGCTTTTTTCCAAATGAGGTTTAATAATTACCAAAGTATGTGTTTATTTGAGGTTTATGGGGCCCTGGAAGCTTGGGGCTCTAAGCAGCTGCCTACTTTTGCCTAATGGTAGCACTGAACTAACACATTCATACTCTGGAAGCAAGGTGGGTGAAGTGTCTTGCCCAAGGACACAACAGCAGAATGAACACAAACCACAAACCACAAACCACAAACCACAAATGGAGTGATTAATGGGTGACCTGCTGAAATGATGTTTTGTTACCTCAGTGCCGTTCTCTCGTGTGAAGTAGATCTTGTAGAACAGATCACTGTGCCTCTTGCGGACTTTTGAACGTGGAGGTTTCACTCGGACCACAATGCCTTTCTCTGTGAAGTTTAGCTTCAGCAGAGGAGGACTAATTTGAGCTGGAAAAATATAAATGCATCAGTAAACATTATCAGAGGTGGGTAGAGTAGACAATAATTTTACGCAAGATGTTACTCATGTAAAAGTAAGAGGTAGTCATCCAAATAGTGAGAGTAGAAATGAAGTCCTAAGTACATTACAAATATTTACTTTTCACATTCTGTTTTAAGATAATTAATTAAGATAATTAAGATAATAACAGATGTATCTTTTCATTTTAAGATCAGACAAAATAATGATCATAAAAAAGCCAATTCTTGTGTTAAAAATTAAGGCATAATGAAGAAAATTTTTTTCACATGCAGCTATACCAAGAGAACATACAGAGGTGACCTTACCTGAGGTCAAAAACTGTACTCAAATATTGTTACTTGAAAATAATACAGTATTACTTAAGTAGAAGTAAAACTTACGGTATAGTATAAAACTAATCTTAGTTTCAAAAAGTTACTAGTAAATGTAACTGAGTGAATGTAACTAATTACCACCCACCTCCGAACAATATAGAAAAAAAATATGTGAAGAGAATTGACTCACAGTCCCAGCGTGGGCTAAATCTCGGCGATATGGCCCAGGCTGATTTGGTGGAGGGGGTGGAGGCATGCACCCGGGCGAAGTACCACTCTGTGATGTCAGAAGTCACGTCACTAAGGTTACACTGGGGCTTCTCGAGGCCCTGGCAGTGGTCAACATCCAGCCATTTAGGTTCACCATAGCTACAGGTCAACAAATCAATTTACAGCATTAATATGGTTCTCAAATGTTGCACACCAAGTACCACCTCGGGCAATATTTTCCTTTCCATTTAAAACGAGAGTATCCCATATCAAGTCTATGAATAAAATGGGTCGGGGGACCGGGTATACATACATTACTAGTGAAGGACTAAAAAATAAATACATAAACAAATACTGACCCAGGTTTAAATTAGTCTTAAACCAAGACTAAATCAGCCATAAAAGCGAACTCACATTTTCCACTGGACATAGTATTTGAGTGAAGAGCTGTTGGCTGGTGACCAGTTCAGAGTGGTCTTGTAGTCTCTGGAGTTAAACCTCACATGGGCAGGCGAAGCAAGGCTCACTAAAGAGAAGAACTCATCATTAGCTTACTCAATATAAACCCCCATGTAATAACATACATTTACTTGCAAGTCATAAACGAGCACCATCATGTTTTATCCTCATTTGTACCCAATAAAGAATTTTAAATCTAACATTAACTGTATAATGTTTTTTTGTGTTCAATCTAACCTGTTGTCAAATAATGAGGTGGAAGTATGCTCAACATATCACAACAGAGTAACAAATGTGCAGTAAAAATTCTAAACTAATGTAACTTGAAGGTTGTATATTACCGTTTTATATTGTGTGCAGAAAAAGTCAAATATAAATGTACCTTGCTCCGTGAGACCCACTCCCATGGTCCGCAGCAGCAAGGTTCCCAGCAGCAGAGCCCTCATTTCCATCACATGTGAAGCCTTGACACAATGAACCGATGACTGTGAGCGCTACTGGTTTTAAATCTGCTTCAACTTCCTCTTCATCATTTGGATACAATGGATACAGTTTCACATAGTAGACACTTGATTTAGCAGCAGTGGTTTCACCATAGGATCCATTTACCTGGACTGGATTGAGAGTTCCCCCCAAGGCATCTTTACATGCTGCAAGTAACCTAAATATAGATTTTCATTACAGCTTTATTGTGACCAAGGGCATTCATGTACCTGTAATTCGTAGAAAAGATTACAAAATGCATGTTCACATTACAAAAACACGTCATCATAACTTCCTCCAGAAAACATTCCTGCGTGTCTAAACCATCCCTGCAGGTGACGCTTCCCTGAAGTGAATAAATCATGTGTCAAGATGTTTTACAGGAAATAGTTTCACTGAAGAAATGTGTCGTACAAAGCAGGATATGACATGTTTACAGAATGTGTGACTATTATTGAATTTCCTTCTCATCATGCATTTAAAACAAGGGCTGCACAATACTTTGCAAATTATTGTTATTGCAATATCAGCAAATGCAATATCCTTATGGGAAAAAATCTAAATAAAGAACAATAACTCATGGTCTTATCTGCATATTTGTTTGAGCCTTGAATAAATAAATAAATAAATGAAATTTTAGTAATAATTTCTTTATTTTGTTTGTAAATTCTCAAATTTCCTTAAATAGGCTATTACTTATTGTCCTACTCCCACACAATTACAGCAAAGAGGAACCGCACAGTCACAGTCAATCAGAGGAACATCGATACCTCAAATGTCAGAACGAATGTGCTTCTTCTTTACTGTATATAGTAACAGGTAAGGTGATCATTTGTAAACACCTAAATACCACAGTAAAGGCAGTAAAAATACATGAAGCCAAAGTCATATGTATAGTTTTTATCCATAGACAGTCATCACTTACCGAAAATATCAGAAAAGAAATTCAAAGTATTAAGACAAAAATAAGTGTATTCCTTGGCAATTATTTTATGTTAAAAAATACCCATTTTAAAACAGAAAGAATGATTTAAGTCTTCACCATAACGGGCACCTTTCACCGAGTGGTTCACAATGCTATATTTTGAAAATGCATACAAAAACACAAAGTCTTTAAAGTATATTAGCACAGTGGTTCTCAGTGTGTAGTTCCAACACCTCTTTTTCCAGTGGTATTCAGTTCAAGCCTTTAGGCACCATGTTTAGTCCAGATTTAGATCTGATTTATTGTGCTTGATGTGAAAAGTTGGATAACCACTATATTAATTGCTCAAGATAAAAGCGGCAGATATTCATGATACAATATTATATTTACAGAAGTGCACTTAAAGACTCAATAGTACGTCTAGTTTTGGTTGACCCATATCCTCGACTGCCAAGCTCGGTAACTTCACAGCTTATTCATGCATTGGCTGTATGCTAATATGTACATGGAAGCTATTCGTGATAAGCTGTTTTTACTGATGCATTGAAGAGCACATAATGAGTAATTAATGGAAGCGTATAATTATAACTAGTGGTGGAGAAAGTACATGGTGTTCCTGTACTGAAAGTGCAAAACTCCACCTGGGATATTTTAGGGTGTTTTTAACACCATCATTTACACTATTCTTGTTTATTCATTCATTCTCTAAGAGAAGTTTAATGTCAATAGTTTTGACACACAAATACATTTGGTTGATGGGAAAAGGCCTGGATTCTTACAGTTGATTTGGTTTACATTCAAATAAAGTTTAGGTACTAGATACTTTAAAGACCATTACTTTAGATTTGAAATGTTAAGGATTAGAAATCAAGTAAAAACTAATTGAAAAAACAAATATTTATCTAAAATTTTACAATAAAGTGCAACAGCTTTTCCACCCCATTTCTCTCCTAATGCAATACTTAGTGACAGAGTTCATGATTAGAGAATATGACCAAGTAACCAAAAATGTATTGACTGTTTATGTCACTAGTGTCTGACAATATAAAGTCTTTGAATGATGAGTTATCAGTAAATGTTGGGATACAGCTCATGACACTGATGACTGTGCGCTGTCACCTTGGTCTGAACTGCTGAGACAAGGAGCACGCTGCTCATACGGAGATTGGCAAGTCTCTTCCTCTTCATCATCATCATCATCATCATCTTTTTCTAAGTCTGCCCCCCCGGTGTAGCCAGCATCGTGTGATTCCTGAACTTCCTCTTGCTCCTGCTCTGACTCATTCTCTGTTGATGGCAATCCTAGAGGCAGTCGGATTTCATCCTGAAATGTTATCCTGCCCTGCTCCAGAGGGAGGAGAGGTTCAGGGGATCGGGGTGATACTTCTGGAAAAGAATATTCAGGGGACCGGGGAGCTCCACCATTCTGTATTGAGCTGTGCAGCCTGCCGGGAAAACGCTTTAAGATGCAAAAAGTAAGGATTAGAATTGACAGTTGTACCAGCGACATTAATACATAAATAATAATAATACATAAATAATAATAATATGACATTAATACATAAATAATAATAATACAACATTAATACATAAATAATAATACGACATTAATACATAAATAATAATAATACATAAATAATAATAATACAACATTAATACATAAATAATAATAATAATACATAAATAATAATACACACCAGAGAACTTGGATCAGAGGTTGATGGTCTTGTTTTCTTTATGTACACCATCAGAGCGACGATGATACCACCAACCAACACCAAGACAATAGGTATTACGTAGGCAAGAACATCTAGGCAGAGAATATGTTGAGTTGCAAAGCACATTATACAATACTCTTAATACATGCAATTTATTTTGTTTATGTTATATCATTGTACAAAATGCAACTTGAGCGGTAAAAAGAGACATCTAAATCTAGTCTTACAACCACATTTTTGTCCAGTAGTTGTAAGCTGCTCACATCTTTCTTACATTTCATGCTAATGCGAGACAGACATGGTGAGATGAGGCTTGTAGAGGTAAACGAGGTGAGGATAGTTCCCAACTAGAAGTCAAGGCACTCGCTGGTAAGATATTGTAAAAACTAGGGACGCACCGATATGAAATTTCTTGGCCGATACCGATGCTGATATTTCAATTACCAATTTGGCCGATACCAATTCCGATATTTTGTTTCAGTTGGCTCTGTTTCTTGAAACTTAAGAAATCTACAAATGAATAACTGCTATAAATGTATTTATTAAGCCATACATAATATTTGTATTACATTCTGTCACTCTAAAGTTAGACCTCTCCAGTGATCTATTCTTTCTCTGGCTGTTTCTAACCATAAATATTAAAAATGATCCTTTAAGAACAACAGATTAACATCAGTCATCTGTACGGGCCGATACCGATATCAGTCAAAATTGTAAATATCGGCCGATACCGACGTTGAGCTGATATATCTGTGCATCGCTAGTAAAAACCATCGATAAATGCTCACTTTGCATCTTGATATATAAAATAACCTTTTAGACAACCTTTTTTATACACACGCATGAGCAATACACCAAAAAATAGACTCAACTGATTCCGTGCGGTTTCAAAGGCTGGGAGCAGTACTTCTTTGTAGCCCGGACTGACATTTTCCTCATCTCTCCAGTGATGTTCAAACAATACATTTCTTCACTGCCCTTGATTGGAAGCTTCCCCTCACACACCTCTTCTATGCAGTCATATTTGTGTGACTCCTTCTACAGAAAGAACAAAACATATAATCATGAGACCCAACCTAATGACATGGACATTAGTAACGTTAGAATTACCAGGTTCATGATCTCAATGTGGTAGTGAAACTCAGGCAGGTCATCTTCTGTGCTCTTCCTCCTTCTTAGTTTTGGACTGGATGGATATAAAAGCCCAGGGTGTTTGAAGCTGAAGTGGAGTTGATGGTCCTCTAGTGTTGTAACATTAACTATTGGAAGATCCACGTTGCCTGCAAACCATAAGAAACACTATGTACGTTTACAAACCCATTACAGCGAGTTCACTTGGTACAGAAATACTCACATAAAGTCTTTCAGCACATAAAAGTATCTATCTGGTGGTGCATGTGGGGGCTCTCTGTTGGTACTCAGACCTGGTTTTGACATATTTGGTCCTGGCTTATGTTTGGCTTGGTGCTGGTTTAGCCCCTGTTTATACCTGGTTTAGAACTGGTTCAGAACTAGAATAGACAAATGTTTAGTCCTGGTTTAGTCCTGGATTGCACCTGGTTTGGCCCAAATTTACTCTTGGTTTTGATGCGTGTGAGTCCTAGTTTAGTTCTGAGAATGGTACTTGGAACACCATATACAGTGAAGAAAACAAGTATTTGAACACCTTGCTATTTTGCTATTTCTCCCACTTAGAAGTCATGGAGGGCTCTGGAATTGTCATCGTAGGTGCATGTCCACTGTGAGAGAGATA